>JAPMOQ010051869.1:223364-338139 GCA_026543055.1 Argiope trifasciata
AATATGCTTTTACTAGAATTGCATTATTATTAAGTAAGCTTCTTTGGCAGCCAATGCGTTTTTAAAAGGCTGACCTGCTTTTATTAGTATTGTCTTATTACTACGTACACTTCTTTGACAGCAGATGCCTTTTTAAAATGTTGACGTAGAACTGTGACATTATAGCTGTTATTTTCACAGAATGTTGTTTTTTCCCCGATGGGAAAAGAACACTTCATTTATTCTTAAGTGGGAAACATTGAAGGATGTGACTCCTGTTAATTAGCAGTTTGTGTTTACAAAGGAATTGCTTTCATCAAACAACTAACCGCAGTTGAAAATTATCATTAAATATATTTAGAGGAGGAGGATAAGGACCGAGAGAACAGTCTTGTGATTGTTTAAAACCGGTTTAAACTGGTTAATGACTTAAATTATCAAGAATTAATAAATATCAATTAATGATAAATGATGACAAATAAAAATAATAATGTTCCCTCATGATGACTTGAAATTTGCAATCGTAGAATTCATTTTCTTAATTCATTCATTTAAGATATCCGAACACATTGTGAAAGGATAATTTTCGCAAAAAAATGACATTTTTCAATTTTTTTTCAGTCTTTGAGTAACCCGAAACAGGTTTACTGTTGTCTCTACGTTCATTAGAAGTCGAGATATTAATATTTTCGTTACGATCAGTAAACCGGGAGTAGGCATTTAAATAACTGGATATATCAACTTAAAGCCCCCAAAACATGTTAAAAGTTTGTACAAATTTAATTTTAAATAAGGAGAATATTTGGTACAGAAAAATACAAAATGCCAATGAGAGTTTTAACAGTGTTAGGTGGAAATGTGTACCTAAAGATGTCTTTGTTGAGCTTTCAATCCTCAGAATTGGTATATTTATGTCTTTAATACATATAAGAAGGTTTTATAAGATTACTGAATGTCTTTAAGGCTGTAAGAGTGTATCCCTTTGCCAATTCAGTAATAACATTTGATGAGCTTGACAAAGACAGAATGAATGAATCTACGCAAGCATTCACTGCCAAATGAAAACAATTCAAGAAAAAAAAATTAATGAATAAAAAAGGAAAATGATTAAAAAATTAGCTCAAAGAAGATATAAGCTATAAATGTGGCGATTTTTAAGTATGTAAGCCGATAATTTATTATTAAAACAAGTTACTGTGTAATTTAAATGCATTTTTCTCAAAACTGATTTTTACATTTTTCAAATAATTCAAAACATAATTATCATAATTTAGATCTATTGAATATGTTTTAATTTCAGCCTATTGTTTGAATAATAATGTCAGAAATTTGCTAAACATTTCATCATAAATCTTCAACTGGCTCCAAAAGTTTTATTGATTATTAGAACCATACGGTTGTCGTTCATACCCTAGAGAAAACTATGTAGTTTATTTTGGTATAAGTTTTGTTGCAATGAGAATCATAGTTTTTGGTGTAGCCAATTTGAAGTTTTATAAGAATTTGGTTAAATTTATGCCATTAAATGCCAGTTTTCAAAAAGGTTTAATGATTATTTAAAATGTGAGCATCCCATTACTAATTTCGAATAATCTTAAGCCCAGAAATAGGGTTAAAGTGTGTCTACACCACATTTTTTAAAAAAAGTGCACCGAAGGTTTCGGATAACTGAAAATAAAAATTTAAGTGATGATGATGATGATGTCGTGTCCGTGTTTCCAGGGGGTGCAGTAGCTTATAAGGGTAAAGACCCCTAAGCACCCAGAGGGTAGAAGTCTGACTTCTAGCTCATATGAAGAGGACACACACGTTCGCTTGCACAACCCCTTTTTACAGGGGGCTCATTCATACATCTCACAGACATAACACAGAACAACCATGCCCGAACCGTGACGCCCAGATCACGGGGAAGACACGCTACCCCTATGCCAGGACACCGGCTAAAATTTAAATTATTTGTTTTTATCTAAGTCTCAAAATCAAGCAGAAAGGAAACAAAATATCATCTTTAAATAAATATGCAGCGACTAGCTTAATAATGCTTCTTTTAACCTACGATGTGGCAGACGAAATCCCCTCCAATCATGGTGATGCAGAATGCGGTTTTCGACTATTGTTTGTTTCAATATCCCGAAGCTATCACCTTTCGAAGATTGACCTTCGATAAGGGGTGAGACCCGGAAGGATGAGTGCGTTTCCGGAATGCTCCGGGGTTCTTTGATCTTGATTTTCACCACATTTGATCATTTCTCGTCCGTTTTCTCTTTTTTTCGCCATCTGTGTTTCATGTGTCGTTTCTTACCGTATTATTTCATTTTAACAGAAAATTACGTATTATAACAGAAAATTACGTATTTCACAAGTTCAAACGGCAAAAAAGCTATCAGGAGTGGTATATATATATATATATAGTGAACTATGACCGAAATTAATTACTATTGTTAATTTACCCCCGGCGGCACCTCATAATTGTGGATGAGATGCTTCCAGCATGGTGGTTGAATCTCGCTCACCTGGAAGGTACACAATAGGTTGAGGTCCACATTTGATAATTTCTCTTCCGTTTTCCTCTTTTTTCCCCATGTATGTGATTGCAGTGTCATTTCTTACCGTTTTATTTTATTTTAACACAAAATTACATATTGATTGCTTATATAACCAGTTCAACTGCCAAAAGAGCTGTCAGGAGTTGTACAAAGTTTAGTTTAGTTACATTAACGTCCCGTTGTAAAGCAACACTAGGGCTATTTTGAGAAGAACCCCGTCATTTTGAACCACGATCAGATGACACCTGAGCTGGCACTCCCCTCACCCCTCCACACCACACCAACCGGAGAACATTTGCCTTGACAGATATAACGTTCAAAAGCCCCCTTTACATGACTGTTCTTTGGTGGAATCGAGTTCCGAACCTTAAACCCTCCGGTTCCGAAGCCAAGACCTTACCACTAGGCCACCGCAGCCCGCGTTGGCCAGAGGGGTTCTACAAAGATTTATATATATAGTTAAATATGATCGATATAATTTACAGTTGTTAATTAAACCCCTGGGACACCTCGTCATTGAGGATGAGGAGCTTTCGGCCGGCATAGTGGTTGTATCTCGCCAATCTGGTGGTTGCACAAAAGGTGGGGGATCTGGCTCCTCCCATCTATAAAAATTTTATAATTCCATTATTAATTAAATTATTCCCTCCATAACATATTAAAAAAAAATTGAAGTAGAAAGCAGTTTGCAGCCAGAGAAGAGACATTTTTTCCCCGTTCTATTCCATCAATGGAGAAGGCAAGAGGCATGTTTAACCGGAGCGACGATCACTCACACGACAGAGAGGAAAGAAGGAAAGCTTTTGAGTCCCTCGTCTTATATGCCATATTTTGATAGGGAAAGCATTGTTAAAATGCTAATAGATTATTAAGTTTCTGATAGAGATTTCAAAGCAGGAGAACGCAGCGATATTTAAAAAAAAGTATTTGTTTAAGTCAGCAATTTTTAGCAATCCATCGCAGCGTTGGTATCACTGGCTAAATATTCCCATAAAGCATTTCTGGAATGAATGAAGCAGATAAGAAGATTAGGAAACAAGAAAACATTCCTAGAATTAAGTCATCGTGGGCTAAATTGAGAAATTAATTCGGATTTCAATTGAATATATATAATCATAAAAGCATTTAAATAATTAAAACCCATTTCCTGTGCCAACAAAAAATTAAAATCGTAACTAATTAGGTCGAAATCAAAATTAAACAATAAAAAGTTTACAAAAATGAAAAGTAAATGAAATAAAACCTATTTATGAAACAAATCTAAATTAATATAATTATGTAAACGAAACTAATTACTTAAACTTAACAAAAAATTGGAATCGAAACAAAAAATGTTTTCGGATTCGAGCAAGTTTAAAATTTAAAAAAAATCAATAATTAAAAAAAAATTAACTTTTTTTAAAGTTAAAAAATTTAAAAGAAAACAAAAAATCCCTTATTTTTAATCCTTGCTTGAGGGTGACCCTTGAAAAAGTCTCCCGGCCGCATTCTTTCTCTATTGGTTGAAGTTTTGATTAGGTTGTATTTCTTTTTGCTTAGCTGATTTTGTTAATATATATATATAACAAGTGATTTTAAAAACAAAATATTTAAGTTATTTGGGGTTTAAATAGTAAACAAAATATTAAATATTTAAACTAAACATTAAATTTATTTTATCAGACTAAATTATCTAAAAATGGCTCTTTTTCTAAAAATTGCTGTTCCAATGTGATTCGCCCTTTAATTTCTTCATTATGAAATTTTTTAAATATTACAAAAATAAACAAATCATATTTTTACTGTAGAAAAATAATTAAAATTGCTTCACATTCGAGACTTCAAAATAAGGCATGAATTATTTAAATCTACTGGACAGGAAACTGTGAATTAAAAATTGTATTTGCTGTACACGGCGCTTTAAAATATTCATGGAATTTTAGTTGTTTCTATTAATCATTTCAACGCTGATTCGAAAGCAGCTATTTTGAATAATTTATGTAAATTCAAACAATGTTATCTGCAGCATTAATATTTAAAAGGTGTTTTATTATTTTGAAGTGAAATGATGTGAGAGATTAAAATAAACTATAATTAGAAATTTACGAAAAAGGAATGAATAATGAATTCTAATTCATGACAAGTACATAAAACTTTTTTTTTTCCAAAATGGCTCAAAAAATTCTAGAGCCTCGGTAAAAAAATTAAAACATAAGATTTTTTTTGTTATGAGCATTGCTGCTCTGTTTATGACGATAAAAAAATTGATGGAACGGAAAATTATTTCTGTTTATTTTAATGTTGCATTAAATTTGTATCCAGCTGTAAAACATATCGTGTACTCGCTTTCTATATTTGAGATTATTTGTATTTATTTTTGCTTCCTAATTCTTTCGTTAGCTTAGTTTTCATATCAAATAATTGATATTCAGCTTGTTTTGGAATTCTTTAAATTTTATGAAAACTTTTTTATAATGATTTAGCTGGAAGGTTTTTTCTTACGTACAGAAAACCGCATCTAAAGTAAAATGCGTACTCATATATATATATATATATATATATATATATATATATATATATATATATATATATATATATATATATAATATGAAAGTTTGGATGGGTTTATGTTTGTTACTCGATCACGCCAGAACGGCTGGGCAGAATTGGATGAAATTTAGCACAAAGATAGCTTAGAGCCAGGAAGAGAACATAGGTTACTTTTTATTCCGGTTCATTGAATGGCTCATTTTTTAATAATTAAAATCTAATTGAATTGGCAGAGTGGCCTGGTGGTAAGGTCTCTTGAAAAGTAGGTTTTCACGTTCGATACCTGATTCCACCTAAGAACCGTCTTGTAAGTGTATCTGTTGCAAGTTAAATCCGTCAGGTCAAACGTACTCCTGCTTGTTAATGTGGTGTAGAGACGGGGATGCCAGCTCAGGTGTTGTCCTCATCATCTCACCACGGTTCAAAATGACGAGGTTCCTCCCAGAACAGCCCTAATGTTGCCTTACAACGAGACGTTAATATAACTAAACTAAATTTTCCCCCTCCTTGCCCACATTTATACTTCCTGATTTCGATAATTTTATTTATTTTAATACATTATTAAGCTGCCTTTAGTATGCTAACAAGGAATCTATGCGCAGCTGTGCCAACCTGTTGCAGTGTATTTTTGTATATTTTTTGCATACTAATAGAATAAGGTGCAACTCAAACATTTTTCTTTTAATAGACTAAATGCAATAGACTAAACCAAATATAAATTACCGGAAAATTTTATTTCTTTAATTAATGTTTGAAAAAAAAAGTATTAACATCACATACTACAAGTTTTAAAAAATGTATTTGAATTTGTATGGATGAACAACAGATATTTTTTATGACTGCATATTTGAAGATATATATATATAATATGAGAGAGAGGGTGAACTGATATTAGGAATTAAAGATTAATTGAAAAGTTGTACTTTTACTGTTAAAACTAATTGGATTTAATCAGAAGAAATTATATATTTTATGAAATATTCAAGGTCCTCGAGACAATTAAAATAGATATTTAAGATTCCTAATTTATCTTTATTATATAATAAAAAAGTAATTTAATTATCTCTTACGATAAATAAAAATCAATTTTCCAAATAATTTTTAATTAGCATTGTACCGTTTGCAAAATTTTGGGATATTAAGAATCATATCCTTGCTATAGTAAATTATTTTTAATTAATACTATTTATTCGATGTTTTCCGAATATAAAACGTTATTTAAAATGTTTTACTGCCTTAATTATCATGGAAACTCCTTTTTAAAGAATTTAAGATTTATCCTTTAAGAAACTTTGACTTAATAGTAACTCCCATTTGCAACTGGTTTTTGAAAACTGAGATATAAATTAGTTTTTGAGTTTTCAACAAATATGTCGGACATAGAGGTCATAATAAAATATTTTTATATTTCATGCAGTTTCATACATAAGCTTGTATGCTCGTTCACAATGAAGGAAAAGGGAAACAGAAATTAGTAATAGTATCTGAGACTACGACTACTGCAAAAAAGCCAATGTTTCTCTCGCTTACAACTTTAATTTGAATAAAAATGCCATTTTTCGTGGTAAAAATAAGACTTTAATTAAAGTTTTACTTCAACCATGAAAATAACATTTAAATGAAATGAAATTAGAAAAGAACCTTTTATGTAACACAAATAATTATTAAGAACCGATTTATCGATTTCGTCCGAAGAAATGAACCGCCGGCTACATGTTTACAAGCCGAATTTTGCTCTAAGTAAATGATCACACATATTTTATAATATGTTAAATAATAGTTTAAGGATGAAATCCAATCAGCATTTTAATATTTTACTGTAATATATATGAGAAAAATATGGTTAGCAGGGACGATTAAATTGAGGATCAATTTGTGATGCAAAACAGATGTCCATTTAGTTTCTATTTCACTAATTGTCTATATTCAAAAAGTACAGTAAAGCGAGCCGGCGTCCTGGCACAAGGGTAGCGTGTCTTCCCCGTGATATGGGCGTCCCGGGTTCGAGTCCCGGTTCGGGCATGGTTGTTACTCTGCGTTCTGTCTGTGAGGCGTGTGAATGTGCTCCCCTGTAAAAAGGAGTTGTGCAAGCGAATGTGTGTCATCTTCATCTGAGCTACAAGTGAGACTTCTGCCCTCTGGGTGCTCAGGGGTCTTTACCCTCAGAAGCTACTGCACCCCGTTTCCGTGGAAACACGGACACGACATCATCACAGTAAAACGAAGTTAAACAAGTTACAGTAAAATTAGAATTTACATTCTTTCACCATTTTCTCATATCAGCTGATTTAGACATTTGAATTCATGCCGGACACTTTTGACCTCCATAGAGGTCAGACAAAATCGGGATTACTCTGGTTCACAATAAATATGGGTTAACACTAGTTTTAATGGGCATAAGTTATATAAACTTTTAAAGCTGCGTGTTCCATAAGGAGGCGGAAGTGAAGAGAGTAGGAATAATGAATTATAATAAAGTTATATCAAAATTTTCTGTAAAAAGACATAAAATGATTTTTCTTAAAGCATACATACAAACTAAAAATATAGAAAATCGTTCAAAATATCCGATATTTTTTATATCTTCAAAAGGTTGTCTGATCCCTTAGCTTTCAAATGATACTAAGATGATGTCAATATTGAAAATATTTTTCGAGTTATAAAATATTTTTTGAGGTACTTTCCATTAAAACTTATTTTATGACGAATATCTTTCCACTTTGTCACTTCATTCAAACAATCTTAACTCGACAAAAAATGAATCAAATACAATAATTTATTTATCAATGTAATCTATATGAACAGTTGATGTTTTGAGTGTCTCAATGAAAGTTATATTCATGGAAGTAAATTTTTAATAGCTGTTTAAACGTTAAAATGAGAAAAAAAATCTCGGTTTTACTATTAATCGTAGATGAAGAATTGTTTAAAATAGCTACACATGTTTATAATTTGAATGCGGCAGACAGCATAAAAACTAATTTCAGGCATCATTTCCAACTCGAATGGTGTGTCTGTACAATTAGAATTTAAAATATTACGTTTCAAAAATGGGCTAATTAGCTCATTAGATATTTATTAATAATATGGATTTTTTCTCACTGAAATGAGCTTCAACATACGTTAATGTCCCACTATAAAAAGATTGGATTTTTAAAGTTAAATATATTTTTCTAAAGTTTTAAGTGTGTTTGACACTTAAAAATATATTGGATATTTAACTGCTTAAAATGTAAAAAAGATAACACCTATTTTCAAGCACTTTTCAGTAGAGAGGAAAGACATCCGAATAAAACAAAATGCAATATTCCTTTGCCAGAATTAAATGTTACGGTTTTCTCAGCGGCTAGTTTCATCGACAAGGAGATTGAAATTTCTAATCCGTTCAATTGCTTTATTGAATTATGCCCCTTCTAATTAAGCTGCTTTTTCAAACAATGGGACTTAATACTCTTCATGAGATACTTACCATATGTGATTGTATGTTTTGATTAATTAAAATTCAAATAAAAATCAGGGGAAAAAACTTTTCATTAATTGCAATGGTAAAAATAAAATTAATTCACCACTAATAAATGAGAACCTGTGATTTCCAACATGGCGAAAAGGCGTTTAACTTTTATTTTATGCCGGAATGCAATTACTAATGAGCTAGGGTTTACGACATTGTTACAAAGTTTAACGAATCTGAATAATTACGATGCCCCCCGAAGAGAATATAATAAATTTTCAGCAAATTAGTTGCATTTTCAGCGAAATTGTAGCATTTGTTGCTCTTATTTGGAAAGTTGTTTGCAAAGGAATCAGGACGTTCTGCGATGAATTGTGCAGCAAATGCGATATTTGATTTCGGCATTTTACCATGGAAGACAAGAAATGAACAGCGAATAAGACCAAGTGAAGCAGTAAAATATCTAATTAACAGAACAAGCACAATATCAGAAATGAAACTCGATATTCTCGCTTATTTCAGAGTTTCGCGTAGTATCACTTATTTTCATTAAAAGTTTATTAAGAAAGTATACATATTTAAAATTCTTACTTTATGCGTACCCAACTAATTTTTATCTATCATGAACTTAGTAATTAAAATTTTATAATTTATTATTTTATAATGTTTACATTTTGCATCTTAACACATGAAAGGCGGTGGATCTTGACGAAAGTATGCTAGGTAACGCGGATCAAATCATAGTACTACGACTCCTGCCTTTAATGTGTTAATATAAAACAATCAATATTCAAATTAATGGAAACAGTTCATAAAGGATAATAAGTTTGATTGATAAGCCTTTAGTTTTATTATGCTTGCTTAATCTTATTATATAAGAAGATATATTGTTTGAATTAATGCAAATACTTTATTAAGAATATTCTGAATTTCTATTTCCTCTTGCAAATAATATATTTTGGTAATACAATTTGTAAATAATATATTTTCTTTTCCATTTTGTAATGATATTCTGAATTTATAATTCATTTTGTATATAATAATAAGATAATATACTATTGTCTTTTCATCTAGTGGATAATTTTGGTTTTTTATGTACTTATGATATTAAATATAATACAAATAAGAAACAATGCTGGGCCGCGGTAGCCTGGTTGGTAGAGCATCAGTCTCGCAACCGGGAGGTAGCAAGTTCTGTCCTCGTCTCGGCCAAAGACCGGCTTGTTGGCTAGTGGCAGTTGGGGCACGTTAAATAGATCGTGACTGCAAACACTTCCAAGTTCCCATACCTCTGGGGGGGGGGCGCTAAATCAGGGATGAGTCGGTCTCTGATTTGGATCTCAATTCTGACTTGCAGATGGATAAATGAATGAGTGTAGGAATGAGTTCGATCGTCCCCTAAAAAGGCATGTGTCGTGCGTGTTCGAGCAAAGTCGTCCTTTCATCTGAACGGTGCTCGTCAACAACGATAGGTGCTCACTTTCTGCCTTTATTCGGGCTTGGCATGACCCTGTGGCATTAGACCCTCCACTACCACCAGAAACAATAGTCATTTCTAATACTGAGTTTGATTTCAGATTACCACTTTTCTTATGAGCTGTACAGATTCCATAGAAGCGGGATACTTATCTTTGAAACGAGTCAGTATAAATGATTTATCACAAATGATTGAGACGCTGACACGAGAAGGGAAGGAACTACAATGTTCATCATATTGAAATAGGTATTATATTTTTATTTAAAAAATGTACCATTGGCATTTGCTGCTGACCGTTCATAATCGCTCCCTGAACCACTGGCATTTGTCCCTCTCTGTACAACTCATTAGAGTAGATAAATGATTGTCCGCCGATATATCCACTGATAAAAATGTTTCAGATTTTGATGCAGTTTACAAATTAATTTTAGTAAAAAGCAATTGGTAAACAAAACAAAAAAAAAAATGTAGATTTATTATTAGAACGAATGATTGAGGTGACAATCATTGGAACGAATGACCGGAAATGATAACAAATGTGTAAAAATGGGTCATTGTTAAGGAATTTAGAATGTATTCTCACTACATTTTTATTAATTGAATAAGTGGTAGAGAAATTGATAATAATTCAGCTACTACAAAGCTATACCCGTGGAAGTCCTTCAAAGAATAAGATATATGCAATAATCTTATAACGTACAAAGATATATGCAATATTTTAATAAATACTTTCTATTCAAGTTATCTGATTACGTTCGAAGTAAAAAATTTAAAAAATTGGATTTTTCAAAAACTATTTAAAACTAAATTTTTTATATTTATAGTCAATTATAATACAAATTACTATAAACATGCAAAAAAATATTTGAAAATGTGATATATTTTGCGAAATAGAAAATTTATAGTAAATTAAATTTAACCAAAATAGTTAACACTAACAGAAAATTGCAATGTAGCATTCCTATTTTTCTTAGTACACAAGTTATAGAATATAATGATGAATGAAATGAATCAAAAGTTTTCTTGAAATGAACCAAGAAAAATTTTGAGATGCAAAGAAGTAATGGATGAAAATTTACATGTATGTGCATTTTTTCCATAAATTTACAACATAATCTTTCTTAAAAACAGCTACGAATGAAAAGGTATTTCACCAACAATAAAACTTTCGACTTATTTCATTGGACAGATTATTTAAAACACACGCTGGTATTTTTATGCAAATGTCTCTATTAATTTTTGAGATAGTATGTTAACATTTTGAACCAGAGCCAGAGGACGAAAAGCGAGGAGGACACCTCAGCTGGCAACCCCCTCATTATACTAAACCAGTGGGAGGACGTTTAGCCTGACGTATTTAACGTGAAAGAGACCCCCTTACACGACGGTTCTTCGGTGGAATCGAGTCTCGAACCTGAAGCCCTCCGGTTAAAAAGTCGAAAACTTACCACCATGCCACCGTGTCCCCTTCCTTTTCCAAAAAAAGATAAACTGTTTCGGCAAGACGAAAGTGTTGACGATGATGATGTCGTGTCCAAGAGAAGCGAATGACAAACCATTTAGGTTTGTAAGAAATTTGGTGGAATTCTATATTATTTGGCGATTTCTCGCAGAATCAGGCTAAGGGAAAAATATCAAATATTGTAATAATATTTATTTTACTAAATGATATAGTTATTTTCTTTATGAATTATTTTGGAACGGCAATTTCCGCCGAAACAATTTATTTATATAAGAATGAAACACATGTTGTTGTTGTTGATGATGATGATGATGTCGCGTCCGCGGAAAGGGGGTGCAGTAGCTTCTGAGGGTAAAAATCCCTGAGCACCCAGAGCACAGAAGTCTGACTTCTAGCTCCTATGAAGGTGACACACACAATCGCTTGCACAACCCATTTTTACAGGGCGCCTCATTCACGCATCTCACAGATAGAACACACAAAATCATGCCCGAACCGAGGCCCAGATCACGGGGAAGACACGCGACCTCTAGGCCAGGACAGACGAAAGTATTCACTACAAGAAATAAAAATATTAAAAGAATGCGATCGCTAATCAGTGTTTTGAATGAAATCGGATCCCTTATAAAAATACACTTATCTCCAATCTAATGAATCTATTGTAATTATTTATTCATTTAATATCGCTCTCGTAACCAATAAACCCCACACAATCCTGTATGTGGCCAATTTCCTTTCATAAATTCCGTCACCTTTCGTATAAAATAGACTGTAAATCATAATTAGGCCGAGAGCTTGGCAAGGTGCGGAAATTCCCATGCTTGACTTCCATTCCTTTGTGGAAAATGCAACTTTGATGACGGCTGGCGTGAAACATGCGCATACATTAGTGCCTCTGCTAATCCGTGGAGACCGGGGAAATCAAAATAAATGTAACTGGTTAATTTCAGATGCAACGTTTTGTTGGAGCCGCTGTCCTGTCTGGCACTAAATCGATGTAAATATTTGGGTCAAGAGGCAAAGAAAAATAGTGGGGCTCGATGAACGGTTGAGAGATTATGAATTCGCAATGTCTGCGGTCTAAAAATGTCATATTTTATCATCACGAGAACAAAATGAACTGCTGTAAGGATATTTTATTTCACTTAGTTAAAAATCTAAGTATATTATCATTTGCTGTTTTAGGTGATAAATATGTTTTTGAAACGAAAGTTTCTACATTATGTATCTCCGGATTGAAAAGAAAGTTTAGTATTTTTGTGCATGATAATGATATATTTAGGCCCCATGAATATTCCATATAACTTGAAAAGCTAACTCTGTTTTGTAAATAAAGTATTTCATTCTAGAAGAATAAATGCACAACACAATAATTACTGCATTATTTAAAAATAACTAATGACGGAACATTGCATGATAATTTACCAGGTTAAATGCATCTTTCTGGAAATTTAAATACATTATATTTTATAGTAATGTGCATGGTAAAAATACTGCATATATTATTAAATTATTTTAGTTACAGAACCTACTATAATGATGCTTTGTGAAAACTATTTTGTTTTCTATCGATGATCTTCGATGTAGATAAGACATGAGCATATAAAATGTGTTATTTTGAACTAAATCAGTCTTATATTGATTTGGCGAGGAAATTTGAATGATCAATTAATCTGTAATAAAGTGATGACTCAAAATTACACTATCCTTTTCCTCAAAGCTCTCTTGTAAATAATAAATGAGCTGAGAAGTCAGTTAAATGAATAAGAGAACATCTTTTATTTTTGATAGAAGTGAAGTTTTATTGATGAATAAATATCTGTTGTAGCAATGCATATGTTTAATACCAAACAGTGGAAAAAACAGCATATCACACACTATGTATCTGCTAGACCGTTTAGAAATTCTTGTTCCTTAACTAGTAATTTAGCAACGAAAGCTTTCATGATTTAGATGCAAGATTCTTTTGTTAGAAACAATGAGAATTGAAGCTTTATTTGTCCTATTTTCGGAACTAAAATGTTGCATATTTCATTTACAGAAAGATCCTCCTCTGATGCAACTTTGAAATATGGTCTAATATATCAGTAACACTTCATAAGAAATTTGTATGTAGCAATTTATCTTCAAGAAAGTTACTAAATTTCCCAAAAATAAAACTTTCTTGCGCCCACTAATTTAGTTTGGGTCATTTTAACTCACGACAAAGTACACAAAATAAAAAAAACAATTACGTTAATCATTTATACAATAGACGAAACGGAGACGCCAATTACATCTTTGGGCAACATTATTTAAAAACAAACACTACAAATACATTTTGGAAAATAAATTTATAAAAAGACCACTTAAGGCATTAAAAATAAATGTGTAGTTGAATAAGTAATTTTTAAATGTATGTTTTATAATAGCAATAGCAATAGAAAGGATTATAGAGGGTATTTGTAAAATAACTATATTTTATTACGGATTCTTTTTGTAGCATTATACTTAAGCCAAAAACAGCATAAAAATTCATATTGTTGTTGTTACTGATTAAATTTAAATCTTTTTTAAATATCAAATCAGTGTTTTAGACCCTATAAATCCTTCGTCTCAAAATATTCTTTTCCAAGAAAAAAATTACTTCAATTATTAAAAATAAGCGCACTTAATTTTTGATTAAAATTTAGTTTGGAAAGTGGAAGTTAATCTCCTTTCTGATTGTTGATTTTTTTATTTTTTATTTTAACATTTTTCCTTCTAAAATACGTTTTTCTTAAATGGCGATAAAATACTTTTTTCTTAGATTCAGATTAGAAAAGAATTCTATCGGAAAACTCCAGGGGGAAAAGAAATATTTTTTTTTCTTTTTTTTTTTTCTCTCCTCTTCTTAATAAAATATTTCACTTCGTGAAACACTTAAAGATTTATTTTTACTTTTCTGACGCACAGAAATGCAATCCTTGAAACACGGGGAGAAATTTTTCTTATCTTCTTTTTAATTGATTAGCAGATAAACTGCTTTTTTCAGCTTATTAAAGATTTTATTCTTTTGTTTTATGTGAGAAGATTTTATTTTTTTTCTCCAAACCGAACGAGTGTTTTATCTATTCTCTTTTTTTGAATGAAAAAGACTTTTGAAAAGGAAAAAAAAATACCATCTCTATTTTAATAGTAGTTTATTATTACTTGAAAAATGAAATATTTGATGTTAAATAGAATATAATTTGCATCTTTAATATCAAATTATTCATCAGTATTTGCAATTAAAGAATATTAAAATATGCAATGAATGCCAATAAAAAAAATTAAGGAATTATAATTTTCCATTGAAAGGAATATAAAATTAGAAATGCATTTATGAGATTACTGCAATTATTTATTGTAAATTTTCTTAAAGTTCGTTTTTGCCGTTAATTCTTAATTGTCACAATATGAAAAGGAGGTACATTCGAACAAATAAAAATCTAATGAATCCCACTCAAAATAATCTCTATAAATAAAAATGAATGTTTGTCCGTATGTCTTCCTAAACCTTTCATCCGAAGGTGATGAAACTGGGTCATCTTATTGCTTACATCTTCGGAATGGTTATAAAATAGTACAATGATCTAAAATTAAATAAAAAATGAATCTTAACCGCATCTTTTTACCAAGGATTCATCTCCAAATAACTCGACGAATAGACTATAGATTCTATAGAAATGCTAAACCCAAGTGAAAGGTTAATACTTTGTAGCTATAGTACGCAGAGCTACAAAATACTAACTTGTTCTCGAAGGTAACTACTTTATTACAGATTATGCGAGAAAATTTTGGGGTTTTTAAAATTTTAATTTAATTTTAGCATTTTTCTCAGTAACTACCAAAAATTGTAGCACAAATAATTTTACACCATCTAAATTTACAAAAATTATCTTTTAAACTATATTAACCATTTTATGATATAAATATATTTTCTATGATGAATCGATTTTAAAAGAAAATATTTAAATCCCATTTTCTAAAATTAAATTTTAGATTTCTGAACGAATATTAAACGTAAAACGAGATACAAAAAATTGCTTCTTTCATTTCTATGCTGAAAGAACACCAAGTTTTGCAATTCTAAAAGAATACACCAATTTAATACATAAAAAGAGATATTTGCTTTTTCGTATTTTATATAATGTCGTACTTTTCAATTGATTTCGATAAAATTATTGATTGATTGCACTTAATATTTTTTGGCGGCAGCACCACGCTGGATACCAACTAATAAGCTATAAAATTAATCACTTGGCGCCTTAAGTGGTTAAATTCAGAGGTCTGTGTGCAATACAGCCCACTTTTAATTTGCAGAAAGGTAAAAACATATCTGATACCTAATAGAAATCGGAAAACAGATTTATTCGAAGTAACTTAATGATAGGCTAAAAAACTGCGCTACTGTAAATTGTGTTCCGACAAACAACATCATTTTGGCGTCTGCAATAACTGACGTGTGTACTGGAACGAAACTGTTGTAGTCGAACTTTAAACTTGAAGGAATCAAGATATAACACGGTTCTTGCCATAGTGTATTAAATATTGTAAGGTACAGCAATTCAGCCTGGAGTAGAAATTTCCATTGTTTTGCTGGGTTGGTTAGTGGCTTTTTTCCGACCTTTTATAACGAGGAAATATGCATAAAGTAAATATTTGCTTTTCCTTAAAAACTGGTCAATTAGGAAAAAAAGATATATTTTGTAAGTTGAAATATCTTATTTTAAGAATATTTTTAAAGTGTTACCGGGGTAATAAATTACTTTTAAAGTGTATGTACACACTAGAAGATTTTTTAAATTTTTTAAAAATAAGGTACGTAATTAATATATGTTTGAACTCATTTCTGTGAGAAAAAAACCCATTACACTAATTATTACTTAATTCCTTAATATTTAATGAGATAATTAAATATTTTTTGAAACATGGTATTTTAAATTCTAATTTGTATAGACACATCATTCTAGGTGGAAATGATGTGTGACATTATTCTTCATGTCGTCTGCCTCAATAAAGCTATAAAAATGTATAATTCATTCATCAAATTTTCCATGAATGAAAAAACGAGATTTTTTCATTCATTTTAACTATTAAATAACAATTAAAAATTTATTTCTATAAATATAATTTTGATGGAGACACAAAACATCCCCTGTCTCATACATATTATTTTGATATATATATATAACTGTATTTGGTTAATTGTTTTTTTAATTATGATTGTATGAAAGAAACAATATAGTGAAAAATATCTTTCTTCATAAAATGAGTTTAAAAAAAAAAAAAAAAAACTAGAGTTTTAGTGAAATTACCCCAAGAAGAATCCTTATAACTCGAGAAATTTTCCGAATACGTACAATATCCTGGAATCATTTGAAAACGAAAGGATCACAGAACATTTGAGGCTATAAAAAATATTCGATATTTGGAGAAATTTTGGAAATTTCAAGTTTGTACGTACACCTAAATATTTCGGTTTAGCGTAATTTACTAACCAAACTGCCAAACTTATGATTTGAAATGAGAGGCATAAGCAATAGAGGAATATAACATTTTTGGAGAAATATTAAGCACAAAACGCAGTTTTTTAAACTTTTACTCAAAACTGCACCAAAATTAATTTGTCTGCTAGTTCCAAGCTACAAATAGGAGGAGCTGGAACCATGGCGTTTGCGAAAATTTTTAATACCATACTTAAACTGAAATTACCGCGTAATATCTCCATCGACTTGGGTGCCAGATCGGAGCCGGTCCAAATTAATTTCAGGAAACTCCTGTAAAACTGCAGTTAAAAACAACAAACCCTCTCGAGTGAGTTAAATGTGATTGCCGATGTTCTGCGAGCTCTTCCAAATTAATGGCCAAACAGAGCTTTTGTACTTCGGTGAGAGTCCGCGGCTCCCTTCAGCACTGAAAGATGAACGGAAGACACGTACTTCTAATCGTCGTTCCGTGAAATTAATGACTGCAGAAAAATGATTACTTATTCCTTAGGACAATAACACAAGGAGAAAACTTGTCCTTATGTCCGTCTCGTTTCCGTGCAAGAACGAGTCTGTGTCCCAACCTATCCTCTGGTTCGGAGTCATTAATCCTCGGTTAGTAGCTCGTGTCTCGTTTGTTCCTAAGTCAGAATGCCAGAGTCTTGAATGGTGAAGTCAAATGAACAGTAGTTTTACATTATTTCATTAAAGAACGAAACGTTGTTAATTAAGTAACATGCAGCGGTTTCCTATTTCTAGGGTTAATTAATAAGTGGCAGGAACATCAATTAGAATTTCAAAGTTAATAGACAATCGAAGTTATTTGAAAGGGAGAAATGACTCACTTCGAAATAATTAATGAAAACTGTTTTGTAATTGAATTTTAAATGAAATAAAAGAGTTGATTTTATTACTTTTAAATGGATAGAAATTTGTAGAAGGATTTATAATATTTCTTAGGAATAATAATTTCAGTTCTCATTGCATATCGCTATAGGCTCCCGTTATGCTATCTTAGCATAACGGGATTAGCCCATTATGGATTTTTTTCGGAATTACAACTCTAATTCGGAAATGAAACAAAAAAAAACTGTAATCATTCTGATGCATTGATAACTATCGCATTTTCTTTTCGCTTCTATATGGAATAAAATTTGTGACTCAAATAAAATATGTCACTTTTCCAGGCATTCAAGGAATTTGCACGTTCAAAAGAACTCGTTAAAATTGCACATAATTCCACAACCATAAGTATTATCATACCATCATAGATGATCGTTATGCTCCGAAAAGCATAGCATCTTGTATAAGAAATGAATTCCTCAATATACAACAATATAGTGAAGCCCATTACTATCCATTGCATTTTTTTCCGAAATTTGTTTTATAACATTAAACTTAAACTATAGTATACTACCAAAACATTCTGGTTACGTGATAAAAACAAATCAGTTTCATTGTTATGTTTTATTTACAAGTGGAATCTTTCTGATCCTTATTGATTTTGAGCGTGGATTAAAATGAGTCCTGGATTTTCAAAATTGTTTCTGATTTCGGAATTGTTGTTTTGCATATTTCTTTTTCATACCCCCTTTCATTCCACCTTATGTACAAAACCTTTCAATTAGTTTTGATTTACACAATTTCTTATACGTATAATTTTCGATTCTATAAATTTCATTCAGTATACAAATCCAAGATTCTCAAACAGCGTTCGGTATAAAGTAATCTTCAATTTACTGATATTTAACGGGGCTCGAAAAGTAGTTAAAAAGTTGGCATACACCTTTAATATCCAGATATGAGCAAACATATTCACGTTTCTATGGAATACTCGTTTTCCAAGTATATGCCTTTTAGAGAATCATAATTTTAAAAGTCAATTACAATTTAAAAATGAACAATAAATATTAACTATTATAATCAAGTACAATTTATGCGCAAAATCACGATGTCATTTTGACAAAAAATAGCAGCTTTATTAGATCCATTTCTTGCTGAAATTGCTTTAGAAAGAGAATTAAAGCATCGATGCCAATCGCTTTATTTAATAATCTCAAATTTTGTTCAGTTTCAAAAATGTTGCAGAAATTTTCCCAAGGGAAAAGATAATAGAATTTTGTGACGATGTTGCTTCATCATAACAAGCCAAAAATTTGTTGGAAACTTTTAGGAACTTGTTTTGATCTTAAAATGAAGCTAATATTTAATAAACTCTGTTTGCAAACGGGAGTAATTATGAATTATAATTAGGTTTCGAAATTCATTAAGCTTAAATGGGTTCCACTAGTTGCTAATATGCGCAGTTAATGCACATTATTATAGGTTTGCAATAATGCGCTTCTCGTGGTTTCAGTCAAATAAATTACGGCAGTAACATTTTTCTTCTTAAATGGCGTTTCACTTATGGAGTTTTGAATTTATTTAAGTTATAGGCAGCAAATTTTAAAAGCTAAAAATTGTGTTTATTAAGCATAAAGCAGAATAAATTCTTATTTATTCGACTAAGTACGAATCAAGATAAAGCAAAATTCCTTTTTGTCTCTACATCCAGTATATTTTAAAGAAGAAATGAAATATACAGAAATTAAAAATGAGAAAGTTATTGGGATTTTTTAAAACAAATATATTATTCAAAATCGTTAAATTGGAAATATCAAAAATATTTTCTTTTATCTGTATAAACACTTTAATGCTTTAATATATGATTCCAAAGTGGCTCAAAATATTGAAATTGTAATTGGAAAAAATTAAGGTTCCCAATCTAAAACACGTTTGTAATGATAAAGAATGAACCTTGAAGAAGCAATCATAATTGAGATAGCGGCTATGGTGAAAAGATGCCACGAAGTGCAATGCAAATATGGATAAACTGTGTTGAGTGCGAATATGAATAAACTGTGCTATCTTAAATTCTAATTTGTACAGGCACGCAATTCTAGTTGCAAATTATTATGTAAATTATGCGTGATGTCTGCCGCGATTGAGGCAGACTTCATATTGTCTTTCTCAATCGCTTTATAAAAATGCATAGTTTTTTAAACAATTTTTTCATCCCCGATGAATAGAAAATGAGGGATTTTTTCTGACAACAATTGAATAGCCATTAAAAACTTATTTCTATCAACATAACTTTGATTGAGGTACAAAACATCTGCTGTTTCATACAGATTGTTTATATATAAATAATTGTATTTGGTTAATTGTTTTGTTGACTTAGGGTTGTTTAAATGAAGCAACATAGTGAGAAAATATCATTCTTCATAAAATGAGTTTTTTTTTAAAAATCAAACAAACCCGAAACTAAAATTTTTAGTGAAAGCACTTCAAGAAAAATCTTTATAACTCGAGAAATATTCCTAACATCTTGGTATCGTTTGAAAGCTAAGTGGTCAGCGAATATTTTGAAGCAATAAAAAATATTCGATATTTGAAGGATTTTTGAAGTTTCAAGTGTGTGCTTACACCTCAACGGTTCTCTTGTATGCGTTGCTTCTGTTTAGATCTAAAATAACTTGAAATGATTTTGCGTTTTATTCGACCACGTGTTTGTCTGCGCCTAGGTCATGGGAGATATAGGCCACCTACATATAGGTACAATGGTTGTTTTGTAAAGGAATTTAAACTGGTCTTTCTCAGATTATTAAGAACAGATGTGCAGTAAACATTAAAGAGTTTATATTATATTTATGTAGATAGGGGTAAGATGTCACGTTCAGTATTAAATTTATCAGTATTATTCCATCAGTTTATTAAATTACAAATTTAAATAGCCGGCATCCTGGCATAGGGGTAGCGTATCTTCCCCGTGATCGAGCATGATTGTTATTCTATGTTCTACCTGTCAGTAGTGTGAATGTGCTCTTTTGTGAAAAGGGGTTGTGAAAGCGAATGTGAAGCATGAAGTAGCTAAGCTGTACTCTTGACCCTAGCTGGTGCTACTGAAAAAACAAGGAACGCTAATCTAAGCTTAAATTGCTGACAACTATCGGTTGGCGGGCTTGTAAAAGTGCCATGGATAACAACAACAAATCTGAATTTGTTTGAATATTTGAAAGCAAAATTTATTTTGGGGAAAAACAAACAAAGTAAATCTTAATAGATATTTATATTTCTAATTATCTAAGGAAGAATAAACATGGTATACTAATAAATAAACATTGCTTCCAAATTTCGAACCCATAGATATACACAGGAGAGCAAGCAGAAAATAAAGAAACAATTTTTAAATGCCTTTGAGAGTTGCATTTTTTTATTGTTTACTTGAAGTTAAAATTTAAGTATGCTAATTATGGCGAGTTGTATTGTGGTGTCGCTCCAGTGGGAAGATTAAATTTTGCCAGAATCAAACTCACGACCTTCCGATTTGCAGCCGCGTAACATATCACGTAAACAAAAGTGATCACCGATGTTTAGTGGCTGTTACTGTCTGATTCAGATAATACCACATTAATCATAAAAAATAACTCTTTACATTAACTAACGAGATTTTTAATATTTTATTAACAGTAATTTAGAACGAGATAAATTTAAAAAAAAAAACGATTTTATTCGCGTTGTGTTGTGTTCACGACGAAAATTAACTATAAATTTAATTAAACACAATGTAAATTTAAATATTTTTCTCCATTTAAAACCCCTTAGAATGAAAATATGTTTTTAGATGTAAAATCTTAAAAACAATATTTCATAGTTCCACAAGGAAAAAAGTGCCTAAAATAATTTCAAACTGTTTACATCTTTAGTAAGCTGTTCTTTATAAAGAAAACTAGTTAAAAACTGAATGAAACGCAGTGGAAATCCCAAAGTTTGTTATATATATATATTTTTTTTTCTCCTAGTTGGAAATAAACAGTGCAGTGGTATGTAAAGTTTTTCAACCGTAAGAAATATTCGTTTTGTTTCCAACTTTACAAATGCAACAACAAAAAAATTAAATGCTTTTTTCAAAAACGCTAACTAACGAAATTAAATGGACGCGTTCGTTACGAAACATTACACAGAGGGAAGAATTGTTCCCTGATGGCGGGAAAACATCTGTCACACAAAATTCACTGCGCACCCAAACTCGGCTTTTCTTATTAAAAAGAAAGCGAAATGTTGTGTAAGGCCCGCTGAAAAACTGCGGCAAAGCAATCATCGGCATTAAGAAGCTGAAACAAATGAAATGAACGTAATAAAAGACCAGACGAGGGAGAAAAGAAATTACAGTTATTTTTTTCTTCTTGTGGCTTGCCCAATTGTGGTAGAGCACGTCGACTACGCATTAGAGAGCTCCTACTCTGATTTTCACCGAAAGAAAGAAACACACACAAAAAAAAAGAAAACACATATACTCTCTAACTGGTTATTTGGACGGATTAGGATTTGGAATTTCCTTCCCATAGTTACGGGTACGGTCACGGAATATACAGCGGGCGTATATTGTTTCTCTTAGATGTAGCACTTCTGCAATGGCATAGCTATATTTCCGAATGATCTGACTGAACTATTAAATGAATTGCTCGTTCTGGATATGGTACAATTATCCCTTTCATGGATTCTGGCAAAAAAATATCCACTTGATTGCATTTCCTCCCCCCTTTCTTCTTTACCCTTCTGACCATTGAATGGTAAACCGTCCTCGTGAGGAAATATCTCATATAAGGAGGTTATCGAAATATCTCGGAAGGATTTACTGGAGTCCTAACTTGCTGGGTGAAGGGGTATTATTTTATGGCTGTGAAAAGTGGAATGCATTCTTGGGCCGCAAGCAATGAGCTGCAAACCATAAATGTCGACTTCTATTTCATCAACATATTAGAGTTTAAAAAAAGAAAAGAAAATGAAATCTACGATCGCAAATTTCAAGTTATCATGAGAGAACATTATTATTTTTAAGTCATTATTTGTCTTAATTAATTTAAGTCATTAACCAGTTTAAACCAGTATGAAACAATCACCTTTCACTATCGATCTCAATAAACTCTTCTCTTTCTATACATAAAATAAAAATAAGGATCAATCGTGGTAGCATTGTTTTATGAAAACAATATTTTTGTAAACACAAACTTCTGTTTTCTAATTTCTGAGATCATAAATAAGTTTCATAATGGATTCGTCTCAGAACAGGAGCCAAATCCTTCAATGTTTCCTACTTATGAATGAATGAAATATTATTTCTGAATTTGAGGAAAGAGAAAATACTTCTATCAAAACTGTTATTACACATGAGTGAAGGTTTTTTAGCATATTATTCGCAGTCGACCACAACAAATCCTGTCGATACTACTACGTTTAGTGGTGGTGGGGTGATCGGCCGTATACAAGAAGAAGCAGCATATTATAAAATTAAATTATTTAATTTCCCCCTAAAAATATTACATTCCATGAAAATGACAGATATGATTTTAACCTTTTGTAAACGCATCTGCTGTAAAAGAAGCATACCTAATAATAATACAATTTTGGTAAAAGCAGGTTAAAAATATATGCAATTAAATTAATCTGTGATTGTGCAATTGCAATTTGTGCTTTATTCATTGCCAATGCTATTTTGAGCTTCAATTAATTGTTGCCTTCAATTGTTCAAAATTCCCTAACCAAAACATCATGGTCCCACATTAATACACATGATCACACACAATAGTGGGAAAATATCATTCTCCATAAAATAAGTTAGAAAAAAAACGAATCTAGAGTTTTGAGTGAAAGTACTTCCAGAAAAATCCTTATAACTCGAGAAATATTCCGAACATCTACGTATTGTTTGAAAGTAAAAGGTTAAGAGAAGTAATAAAAATATTCAAAATCGTTCAGAATATTCGATATTCTGAACGAATTTCGATGTTTCAAGTGTGGACATGCACATTAATGCCTCTATAGTTCACAAGACGTATAAAAAAATTAAGATTACTATACCACGAAACTGAGCAGAAAATTTATGCTTCTAATAGCGTTATGATATCATGGGACAAGACTCTATTGAAAAGGTTCCTTTACCCAAAAATCTGAACTTAAGTAAGCCATTTAAAATAAGAAGTCTTTAATGTGAGACAGTTTGTTGGAATCGTGAACATAAAATTATAATAAATGATATATCTGACATCAGATATAATCAGTATTCAAGACGAATTATCTAGTTGCCTGTAGAAATGAGTAAATAAATATATATATATAGCTTGGAAAGGACCAAAGTGCACATTATCGAATAATTCTCAAACTAATAGAATTATTAATTCATCAAAGTGTAAATTAATCTATAAAATATATCTTTCAGCTATGCTTAACATTTCGTTAGTTGCTCCTTATCTAATAAATACCTAATACTTTCTTATTCCAATAACTAATTAGCGTTATGTCTGAGAGAAAATTCTTTTTTACTATCTTTCTCATTTGTTTTCGAGGGAGTTTTAGTACCAATCCTGCGCTTCAACTGTGATATTTGAAATGGTATCTGTTATAGATTATCTATGAGGTACAACTCAACTACTTTTGTAAGTTTTTCTTACTTTTAATTTTTTTTTCCTTTTTTCCATTTTTAAATTCATATGAATACTTTTTATTTCTGTGTTAAAGTTTTTGTTCTGACTTTTATTGTGTTAAACTATACCGTATCTCCCAGATACAGCAGTCAATATTCACCGCCATACTGTTGAAATGAATTGTGCTGAAGAAAAAAATTACCTGAAGAAAACAAATTAATAATAGCAATGACGATGATAATAAATCTAGTAAAACGAGAATGCTTTGCAGAATAAAATACTTCAACTAGATATACATGCAAAAAATTGTGGTTCAAATCTGGGTTTCAGCACTGTGTATTTATTTCCTCCGGAAAGTTAAAATTGAATTGGACTGAGAAAACGTATTTTCTTAATCGTCTGAGCTATGTATATTGACAGATAAAACTAATTTCCATCTATCATGAAACGTCGATTATTCAATTTTCGCGTACTAAATTCTCATGAGTAGTATAATACATTAATTCTTTTGTAAGCAATAAAATATGTATGTAATGTCAAAGAATTTGAATTTATTGCCATTATTTGATTTTATTGGGTTTTTATCAATATTATTAGTTTATTTTATCAATGTATACAGGTGTATCTGTCAGATAAAGTGTGATTATATTAGTTTGAAAAAGATATCCGACTAACGGTGTGTTAAGTAAAAAGAACTTTAAATGCATATCGAATAGTTAAATTGCTATTCCTCTTTCTCCCTAACCACTTTGCGGTGCCATTCAGTGTGTCTAAACCAATTCAGATTGCAAGAAGAAGCAAAAAATGGCTAATATGATTTCATCTCTATTTAACGCTCGAAATGAATTTTTCTTGTTGTTGTTCAATGATTGATTTTATCAATCACTATATGGTACCTGGCGCGTTGCTGCCGCCGAAAAAATAATATTAAATACAATCAATCAATCATTTGGCAACGTTTTGTTGAAATAGGATGAACGGTACGACACTATATAAAATACGACCCAATAAATATTTATTTTTATATATTAAATTTGTGTATTCTTTTAGAATTGTAAAACTGGGTGTTCTTTCAAAATGGTAATGAAAAAAACTATTTATTGTATCTCGTGACTTTTAAAATGGATTAAACATAGAAAATATATTTGTACCATAAAATAGTTAATGTAGTTAAAACTATAATTTTTGAAAATTAAGATGGTTCAAAATTAATTGTATTAAAATATTTTTAATTAAAAAAATTTTTAAAATTTAATTAAAATATAAAGCCTCCATGATTGTTCTCCATAAAAGTTTCTCGCATCATATGTAATAAAGTTGTTACCTCTGAGAATGGCTTGCATGACATTAGCGTACTATGGCTAAAAATTAATAACTTTTTAACTTGGATTTAGCATTACTAGAGAATCAATTGTCCCATCGGCGAGTTATTTGGATCTAAATTCTTGGTAAATAGATGCGGTTGAAATTCATTAAAAAATTTTTAGCTCTCTCTATATCTAATAAATCTCTATCACAATCTCGTAGTTGCAAACAATAAGCTGACGACCAACTTTCATCGCAATCGGATGAACGGTTTAGGAAGGCATAAGAGAAATACAGGCAAACATTTTTATTTATATAGATTCTGCGTACTGATAGATTCTGTAGAACTGATTCTTTCATCTTCGAAAAAATGAATATATAATGCGCCGACAGATTTTAGGATGGAAACTCTTTCAAATGACCGCAACGAAGGTCAGATGATCTAGATAATCCAGTAATGGGAGGAATGAAACTATTCTCAGTACAGATCGGTTTGATTGATCTGCACATTACTCAGATAATCCTCACTCTCGCTGTAATAAATCTATTTTAATCCTTTTTTTATATTTCATTCAGTTTCTATTATATCATTTTTATTATTTTTTTATCATGATCATTTAGTATTTTGGTCCTCAGATAATTGATATATTATCCATAATGCTGTTATATATTAATTGAATATATATATATATATACACTGAAGTGACAAAAGTCATGGGATAGCAATATGCAAATATACAGATGGCAGTAGTATCGCAACGAAAAAGTACAAATGCGCAGTTCGTTTTCCAGAGCTTTCATTTGTGTTCAAGTTATTCATGTGAACAGGTTTTTCGTGATTTATGGCGGCACGACGAGAATTAACAGACTTTGAACGTGGAATGTTAGTTGGAGCTAGACGCATGGGTCATTCCATTGAGGATATCGTTAATGAATTCAACATTCTGAGATCCACAGTATCAAGAGTGTGCCGAGAGTATGAAATTTCAGGCATCACATCCCATCGTGGACAGCGCAGTGGGCGACCCCCTGCACTTAACGACCGAGACCGCCGACGTCTGTGTAAAATAGTCAATGTTAATAGACACGCAACACTTCGTCAAATAACTGCAGGAATCAATGTGGGACGTACGAGGGACGTGTCCGATAGGACTGTGCGGCGAAATTTGTCTTCCTTGGGCTATGACAGCAGAAGACCGACTCGAGTGCCTTTACTGACAGCACGACATCGCCTGAAGCGACTCTCCTGGGCTCGTGAGCATATCGACTGGTCCCTAGACCAGTGGAAAACCGTGGCGTGGTCAGATGAGTCACGATTTCAGTTGTTACGAGCTGATGGTAGAGTTCGAGTGTGGCGCAGACCCCGCGAAGCCATGGACCCAAATTGTCAGCAAGGCACTGTGCAAGCTGGTGGTGGCTGCATAATGGTGTGGGCTGTTTTTATATGGCATGGACTCGGTCCTCTGGTGCAACTGAACCGATCATTGACTGGAAATGGTTATGTTCAGCTGCTTGCAGATCACTTGCAGCCATTCATGGACTTCACGTACCCACACAACGATGGGATTTTTATGGATGACAATGCGCCATGTCACCGGGCCAGAACTATTCGCGATTGGTTTGAAGAGCATTCCAGACAATTCCAGCACATGATATGGCCACCTAGATCGCCTGATATGAATCCAATCGAGCATTTATGGGACATCATCGAAAGGTCCGCTCGTGCCCAAACTCCTGCACCATCCACACTTTCACAATTATGGACGTCTATAAGACAGCATGGCTCAATATTCCTGCAGAGGACTTCCAACGACTTGTGGACTCCATGACACGTCGAGTTGTTGCACTTCGCCGGGCAAAAGGAGGACCGACACGATATTAACAGTCATCCCATGACTTTTGTCACTTCAGTGTATATATATATAGTACATTAATAATTAATTTTCTTTAACTGATTTTTTTTGTTGCATTACTTTTTAATCAACATATATGTGAAATCATAATGTTATATATATATATATATATATATATATATATATATATATATATATATATATATATATATATGTCATTGAAATACATCGCTTTTACAATCATTTCAGTTTATCAGGATGATTACAATCTCATTAGACTAAAAGATGTAAAAAAAAAACCAATTTAACAGACCAAAAAATTTTAGCAAAAATGTTAGTATAAAAAAATTACATTCATAATATCAAAGATTCAATTACTTCCGTGAATTCTGAAAGTTTTGTGACATTAGAAATCACTTAACTTTTTTGAATTAAATGATTCCGTTAGCTTGAGAAAGAAAAATAATAATAAAAAAAAAAACCTTTCCCCCTGCTTCCGCGCGAATACAATTCCTTCGATTCCTTTTTCCTGGCACTTGTGTATCGATTGGCCAGCAAGCATAGGCGCAGCCAACTGAAGCGAGTCAAACGTGATCTAATGAAACGTATCATGCGAAATTCGGTTAAGATATTTCTAATGAAACATGCAGGGCGGGTTGCTGGTGTGCAAAGGATTCTTTTTCTTTGTCCTTTAATTATATAGTACAGTCATTTCCTTAAATAGTTTAAAAGAAAGACCGCAACGAAACGTACAGATTTCACTTAAGTTTTATAAAAAGGGCAAAATATGACTTAAAGTCGTGGAGAGTGGATATTTACCTCTGCATTTTGCAATGCAATGATTTGCAATTAGCCTCGATTTAAGTAGTCAAGTTTAGTGTTCGGATATTGAAGCAATTGAATGACTCCAGATTATAAGAGTAGAATGGATATTTACTTAAGCGCATTACATTACGATGATTTGCAATTGGCCGCGATTTAAATAGTCAAATTTGGTGTTCTAATTTTGAAGCAATAATGGACTCCAGATTATTCGAATAGAATGGATATTTAATTAAGCATTTTTACATTATAAAGATTTGCAATTGGTCACTATTTAAGCAGTCAAGTTTGGTATTCCATAATTGAAGCAATTGAATGACTCCAGACTATTCAGCCAAAGAAAATCAAATTCGTTCAAATTCTTTTAGAGTATAAATGCTTGATGATATAGTGTCAATTAAAGTAATTTAACCAATCACTTCAAATATAAGGTACGTTCAGATAAGTGTCATCACTCCAAATATTAATGTCTTCAGAAAATAATGTTAGTCTCAATATAAAAAATCTAACATCCTTTAAAAAATTGTGTTAACATTGGTATAAGACTAATCTTTTAGGATCAAATTTCTGAACCAATATCTGTTAGTGTTTACTTTTTTTACTCTTTTTTCAAATAGTTAAAAAATTCCTGAGCATGTGATTAAGTGAAAAAACTGCTTTTAATCCAAACAGTAGCTGCATACTTATTTGAAATACATTCACATTTGAGTTTTTAATTCTCTTTCTCTTATAAAAAATCACCAAGTATTTCAGAATAAGTAAAATCTATGCTTTTGTCGAACAACACTGGGAATTCAACATTGTTCAGCACTCTGTATAACTTTTACATAATTCTGGCCAAGTTATAACTCCATGCAAACCTATAAGAATCGGATTGGATTGATTGTTACAATTTTCCATTAAATACGAAATATGACTGCGCAAAATTTCTCGAGTTATAAGGATTTTTTTTGAGGTACTTTCACGAATAACTCTAGTTTCGGTTTCTTTTAAAACTTATGTTAAGAAGAATATTTTTTTCAACCATGTCGCTTTATTCAAACAATTATAAATCGACAAGAAATTAACAAAATATAATTATTTATACTTTAAAATAATCTGTATGAAACAGTGGATGTTTTGTGCCCCAATCAAATACTTATAGAAACAAATTTTTGATAGTTATTTAAAAGTTAAAATGAAAGGAAGAAATCGCGCTTTTTCTATTCATCGTTGATGAAGCCAACTGTTAAAAAGAAACTATGTATTTTCATAAGTTGATTGTGGCAGACAACATATTAGACATCATTTCAAATTAGAATTGTGTGTCTGTACAAATTTGAACTTAACATATCGATTTTACACAAATGAGATAATTCAACTCATTAAATATTAATTAATTAATAATTTTGAAATATAATTTTTTCTCACTGAAAAGAGTTTAAACATATATTAATGGCATACTGTGAAAAAATTGGATTTTTAAAGTTAAAGCTTTAAAAAAATTCTTCTAGTGTCTGTGTATGTACACCTTAAACTTTGTGTTTAAGAAAATATAAAACAAACAAGATAATGGGCTCCTTCTTAATATTATTTATGTTTATGCGTAAGAAAACTCAACGATTCTGCTTTTCATTATAGGTGAAAATTGTTGCAAACTTCGTGCTCTGCTATGACTTGATATAAAGGGGGGAGGGAGTTTGACTCTATTTTAACTAGGAATAGAAAAGTCCGAACTGGAAAACTTGGAGGACCGAATTTCCATGTATCGACTCGAAGCGCATCCTATCAGAGCGAGTCGGAGTCAGCGCATTAAGTTAATGTATTGAGAAACTGAGATTTCTCTGGAAAACGCCACCAGGCTGGAAAACCTATCGATTTTGAGATCAACTTTCCGTCGAGTCGAGAAGTGAGCTAAGAGTAATGGGATGAATGCTATCTTTTCGGGACTCGATTCTTTCTTTGCTCGGCGTGTACATTGTGTAAAGTTGAAATATGAGATTTATTGCTTTTGAGAGGGGTAGGATCCACGAGTGCGCTATTTTATTTGATGTGGACTCCATTGAAATAGCTGTCCTGGGAAGTCATAATTGCTGATGCGTACTGATTAGGATTGAATGATGCGGAGAGAGTTTAAAAGGGGCGCAATTAATGAATCATTTCATTTCAGTTGTGGAATCCTAAAATGTAATTTCAGATGCGGTTAACAGCACCGATGTCCAAGTGAAACTCAGACGTGAATTCTCTTTTAGACTGGTACGCAAATTCCTTGTAAGTAAGGATTTCAATACAGGTATACCGTTATTTTGAGCCCTTTGTACAATTTTGTAATACTGGTGTTTACAAGTTTAAGTGCCGGCGTCCTGGCATAGGGGTAAAGGGTCTTCCTTGTCTTCTGAGTGTCCCGGTTCAGGCTTGGTTGTTATTCTGTGTTTTATCTGTGAGTAGTGTGAATATTCCTCACTGTAAAAAGGGGTGGTGCAAGTGAATATGAATTATGAAGTAGCTAAGCCGTACTCTTGGCCCTAGTTGGCGCCACTGTAAGAGAAGGGACGAAACTCTCTCCTTTTGAGCCTAATTTTAGCGTAAAATCGCTGACAGCGATCAGCGTCAATGACAAGTGCCATTGGAAACAACAAGTTTAAATATCATTTTTGTGGTATTTACTAGTAGTTTTTAAAATTGTCCTTACTCAAGGATCTTCAATATAGCAGAATTGTATTTTTTTCTATTCTTATGTCTCCCTAACGAGCGGGTATATATTTTATGTTGCTTGCGAAAACTACAGACCAAAGTTTTTTTTTTTTTTTTTTAGTTTCATTTTGTTGGGTTCTTAGTCAAGTTGGAATTTTAGGCAATGAAGAAGACAAAGAAGGCTGATTGACAAAGCAGCTTCAAGTATATGGCAGATATCAATTCCATATCGAAATACAAAACTTAGAATCACTCATTACATCCATTCTCTTTGGCAGAAATCTTGGGATATGGAAACTCATAATAAGTTACATTTCATTAAACAGCATATTCATTTATGGCCCATCGTTTTTATAAGAAGTGCCGATATGAAACTGACTCGTCTTCGCATCGGTCACACTCGTATTACTCATAAACACCTATTATTCGGTGAGATGCCCTTCATGTAATGTGGATTTAACTGTTACGCATATCCTATCTGAGAGCCCAAACTTTAATTCTAATCGCATGGCATATTTTAACTCAACTTACGAGAATCAGTGGAAGAACCTCCCCATCAGTATATTTTTCACTTTTTAAAGGCTATTGGATTTATCATTTAATACAGTTATTCTTCAATAGTGAACTTGTTTTACCTGACTATTCTCTCGTTTTGATTGCTATTGTTTCATTGACTTGATTTTTAATATACCTTAAACATTTTATAATTCTTATTTGGCGTCATCTCAAACCATATGATTGACGCAGAACAACCTACTTTTGGTTCTTGCGCCATTAAAATTAAATTAACCAACCAACCAGCCCTAACGGGCGAAATGAATTAAACTGTGAATACAAAATTGCATCGTACAAACAAGAGAAGTGATAAAATGCTGTTTGATAACGAATTTAAAACCCTCCTAAAAATACTCTCGACTAAATAAACCTTTCACTAAATAATAAAAATTCAACAAACCAAAATACAATAAACAAATTAAATAAAAATCATACGACGAAAAATCGATTTATTTGAAGATGAGGTATTTGGTGATAAATACTGGGAAAAATTGTATAGCCCGTTGCTTACAGTACCACCAACTAGCGTATTGCTAATAGTACCTCCAACTAGTGTACTACTAACTATGTTCCAGATTTAATGATTGTACTTTTAATGCATTAAGATTTTAAGATCACATTTCAAAAATTTATAATAGTACCACAAATTAAATAGTTATATTAACATTTTTATTTTATGTTTTAAGTAAATACGATGCTGCTTAATATTTTTGTGATTGTTTATATACTGTTATAATTTATAAGTTACAACTTGCTTTTTGTGATATTTACACTCTAATATAGTTGGTAAATAAAGCAAAGAGACATCTGTGTTTTCTTTTTCGAAAATTTCTACCACTGGTATTAAAACCTGTATCCCGATATTAAGATCTAAAAAATACGGAATACTGGTACTGCACTTTTGTTGAACTGGTATTGAATCAAAATATTGAGGTGCAATTTAAAAGCGAGTACTCAAAAACTTGGAAACGTCGTTTGTGTTTCAGCAAGACAACGATCCCAGGCAAACGGAGAATAAAACAAGTGAATGTTTACTCTACAATGCACCTAGGCTGTTAAAAACTGCACCTCAGTCTCCAGACCTTAACCCATTCGAAAATTTATTGGACCAATTGGAATTAGCTTTCAGGAAACACAAAATATAATCTAAAGGGAATATGAAACGTCCAAGAATGGCAAAATCTATGCAGTCAGACCACGAAAACGTTACTTCTGTCATTGAAGAATAGATTACAAGCAATCATAAAGACGAAAGGAAAGCATACCAAGTATTGAATATGACTTGTGTTTATCTACTCTTCGCTGCTTCACTTTTCAAATACTAGACAAACTTATTGCCGCTTTATTTTATTTTAGAAATTTGATTCAACTTTAGGAAAGTTTCATTTTATTTTGAGTTTTTATTTTATTTATACTTTATTATGCTTAAATTATCAGACATTTTCTGAGTCAAGCAATACATTTAAACATAAGCGATTGCCAATATTTTTTACCCACTCTATAAATGCAATTTATATGGATTTACAAATTTAAAACGTATAATTGAAAGTAGCATCAAAATTTTGGGATTTTAACTGTTTTCTTTAAAATAAGCATTCAAAATTCGTATGGAATAGAAATAAACGAATTTCTCCGATAGAATTATTAAAAATAAAACAAAAAAAGAGAAAAAAAAATTAAAAAAGTTTCCAAAATTTTTTTTTTTTTTTTTGCAGAACTGAGAAATCAAGTCACTAAGCATTGTTTATAAGACTGGTCGCTTCGAATCTTATTAGTTCAGAGAGCTATTCATGAGAGAAAAGTCAGTTTTGAATAGGTCAAAATTTGAAATAAAATGAAATAACTGAAGAAGTAATTGAAATATTATCAAATATTTATATCGCTGACTTTAATTCAAGCGTCGTTAAATTAGATTAAAATGGAAGCATTTTCTATACATATTTTTTCTAACTCTAAAGAATTCTTAGTTTTTAAAAATACAAATCGTAATGAATACTCTTTCAACACAAACTAAAAACTCGGCAGCGAATATTAAGTAAGCAATTATTGACTTCAAAAGTCAAATTCCCAAATTTTTAAGAAAATATGATTTTAACATCAGATTTCGTAACAGTTTAACGCTAATATTTATTCAAATTTTCAAAACAAATCTTCAATTCGATTAAAACCTATTCAGAAGAGTTAAAAACCCTTCCATGTCAGTTCTTTTAAGTAATTTTAGCAATTTTGTTTTCTAAATTTTGTGTGTGAATGTGGATGGATCTCTAAAGATTTTGAAACATAAGAATCTTAAATTATACTTATTATTTAAATCTTTTGAAAGCTCCTTGAAACTTAAAAAGAAATTGCGTAAATAATTTGGTGATTTCTCTTCATCACTTTTCGCAATGCGACATTAATTACTTGAAACAAAAGAGAAAAATTGTCAATGAAAAAAACCAACTATTTGTCAGGTATTTTTTTAAATATATATTTAAAAGAACGAGGCATACATCCACACACTAGAACACGTGGCATTTTACAAAACACCACTTTGCAACAAATAAAGTCAAATTGTTTAGTTTCAAGAGCCATCAATCTCTAATTATCAAGTGCATATTTTTATCTTATGCTTTTTACCGCTTACAAATTCCACTTGAATAAACTGGCTTGTTTGCAAAAAAATACCATCATCGCATATATGTTGAGGTAAAAAAACAACAGGTCGTTTTTCTTTCCGAAAGCAATGTTTCGTAAATACAATAGGGGAAAATGCGATTCTCCTGAACAGATGCCCGCGGGAATGTCGGGTGACAAATACATTTTTTTCCCCTTTCCTACAGCAAGAACGGGATGATGTCACTGGTGATGAGAAGTGATGGTGAGCGCGACCAGTCGCACAGAACAGACTTTCCCCAGCAGTTTTTGCTTTCTTTCTTTCACGAGGAACATCATAAATACATCATGAGATCTGAGAGAATTTAAAAGAAAATAGTAGCATGGTTAGGATACATAAATCATTTAACTACATTATCTTCTTGCGTAGTGTGGAAGAAAAATTGTCACTTCTTGCGTGAAGTCGGGATTATTATTTTTTTTTTGGTGGTAGGAGAGTAAAGGAGATTTTTGGCAAGAAATTGCTTAAAATTTTGCCTTATTCGAAAAGTGCCATACTTAAATGCTGACACCTTATTTACGGAAATATTAGGTATGTATTTTGGCCCAATTAAAAATAATGCTCTTAGTTTAGAACTTGACTCGGAAATTCATGAATTTTTAAGCTGATATTGAAGCACCTAATACAAAGCATATCAAGGAACAATTCACCTTTTAAATTTATTCTACTCGAAAAATCAGTTTCTTAAATGAATTTAATAAATGCAAGTCCATTCATGGTGATGTGTTTTTTAGTGAAGCATAATCCATTATTATGACTTGCAATTGTCGGTTATACAGACATGTGCACCTTTTCAAATGATAGTCGCGTGATTTATTTAAGAGGATGCAAATATTAACAGCGCGATGTATTATAATGAATGATTCCAATATTTTGTAACGGATATTAATTTAATAAGTAATTTTAAAAGCATAAAAGAAAAAATATCGCTAAAGGACCCGTAGTTTCGCTGCAGTCTTGATTATTAAGATAAAGCATATTCTTTTAATGTCTGATGATTTTTGCATTCTTATATTAAAACCCTTGAGAGTTCTTATCATCTTTATATTATATATATATATATATATCGGAAATTTTTAAGCTAACAATAGTTCTTGAACAGATCAACTGTCATCCTTTACAATTACCCTAGAGGAATACTAATCTTACACTTGTTTAAATTCGAAAATTGTTACAGAAACCGTTTAATCATTTTAACTGCCTCGTTTTGTCCTCTGTGCAATTTGATGAGACTTCATTTCTGGCGACGCGAAAAAAGAGAAGTATGCGACTCCGCTGATGTGTAAAACACCTGATGCGAAATCCCGCTCCTAATCAAATGCTTTTAATTATGGGATCCGAAGAGGAGCATCGAATAGCAACTATTTAAAATGAGCTCCATTTTTTCCTATTTTTAACTCTCATCGAAATGCTAATGATGACTGTTGTGAAGTCTAACAAGCGTTCATTAGGAAAGGGTTTTGTACGACAGAATTTGTAATCAGATTTGATAGATGCAGCATCAAAGTTTTGGATTCCGTTAAAAAAATTATATAATTTTGCTCCATGGGAAAGGCTCCGTTTGAATTGCAAATTGGGGCATATTCATAACAGTATAAAATTATTGTAGTGTTAACATTAAGACAATTTTTTACTAAGAAAACATTTAAGTTCTTAATTATTGACTTAAAAGACTAGACTTTTACCATTTGTAATTTAAAATAGAAATAGGATTAATTTTTGAAACTGTTGTTCACCTTCAATACAGGAATAATTCATGTCCATTAATTCGTGTTCCATATTCCCTAAATTCAAATGATAAGTCCATAAATTCGTGTTCCATCATTTGGTTTTCTTTTCTTCTGCTAAATGTATGTCTTGCATTTACATCTATTTAAAGAAATTTATTTTAAATATTAAAAGTTTTTTAATAAGAAGGAATAAAGTTTCTCAATTGAGTGGTAGTAGTTGTTGTTGTTGTCATGTCCGTGTTTTTCACGGAAAGGGGGTGCAGTTGCTTCTGAGGGTAAAGACCCCTGAGCACCCAGAGGGCAGAAGTCTGACTTCTAGCTCACACACACGACACAACCCTTTTTAGAGGGTGGTCGAATTCATTCATACACTCATTCATCCATCAGCAAGTCGGAATTTAGATCCCAATCAGAGACCGACTCATCCCTGATTCATTACTCCCAGAGGTATCGTTTTGTTATGGGAACTTGGAGGACTTTGCAGTCTCGACATATTTAACGTGCCCCAACTGCCATTAGCCAACACGGCGGTCTTTGGCCAAGACGAGGACAGAACCCGCGACCTTTCGGTTACGAGACTGACGCAACAACACTGTTGAAAATAATCCCTCTAGTTATTTATTAGTTAGGTTTTAATCCCTCTAGTTTTTTAGGTTAAGAAATTTGTAGTTAGGTTTTACGACAAATTTCTAAAGAAGCATTTCCAGCCAGTTTAATCTTGCATTCGGGGACTTTATGAGTTTTATGACTGAAAATTTTTTTCCTGATTAAATGATTATATTTCAGGATGAAGGATCACGTACAAGTGCAGAAAATTGCATGTGAATCTTTAAAAACATATATAAAAAATTAACGACAGTAATATCTTAAATAATCAGTTATGTAGGTTTTTTACTCTTGTAAAATATCTTAGGTTATCTTTAACTTTATAGGCATACTATATTTCATTAAAAAGTTGCGTTAAACATAAAATGCGAGTTTGAGAATTTGTTTGAAATACGATTCTACCGAAATTCTGCTATCTGAGGGGTATTAAAGAGCATTGTAAGAGTTTTTGGAAGAACCTATTCTCCATATCATTCTGGAGTGGAGAAGAATTACAAGACCTGATCCAAATCAGCCCTTAGAATTTTAAAAAATTGGGAATATTTGCGGAATTCGTATTTCATTATCTTATGAGAATTACCTTAGGTCAATTAACTAATATTTTTATAACGGAAAGATATATTGTTTTATTTTTGCACTTCCCATTTCATATTTAAAAAAAAATGGAAAATTTTTATTTGAAATCACCTACAATCAACAGATGAATGAAGGAAGATTATTCTACACAATAATTATGACAAATACTTCACTAATTCAGGTTAATAAATTCTTCTGTAGTTCACAAATAAACTTGAATTTGGGTCTCATTTTGTTATTTAGAACTACTGTCATCAGAATAGAAGACTGCTTCAAAAAAATTAAACAATGAAATCAAGTGATTTCATTTATATTCACAATAAATATCTGATAACAACCGGCTTACATCGGCGAGTTAATTTACTGTCCTTAAATCTCAAAAGTCTGCTCCCAAATTAGTATGATTATTAGGAAATTAAATTAAAAAATTCTAAATGAATAGAGAATTTTAAGACTTAACGAAAATTCTAAATTGAATTTCAAATTAGTATGAATTGAAATGTGAATGCTAATTTCCCATTGATTTGAAATTCATTTTAATTGCGACATCAATTTAATTTAAGTAAATTATGTTTCTCCCGGATGAACATATATTTAAAAATGAAATGTTTGGAGAGGAATTGGTTATCTCCATTGCATTTCAGAATTAAAAATATGCCTGAAAGGGAAATAAAATTAACGATATAAGCCCCAAGGAATTGTTTCAATTGCTTTAATCTGTCCTTTTGCTTTTAGAGCACTTTAATTACTTTAATCCCTCTAACGCACAAAGCAGTACGAAAAATTTAAAAAATGTTTCACCAATTTTCCTTTGCAAATGGCAAGAGACTTTATCGATTGAATTCACCTCGGAAATTGATTAAAATTTAGTTTTTGTCACTGGTAGCTTATCGCGTGAGCTTTTCACAAGATCTAATTATTGGACATAATGAGCATTGCTAAAAGTAAACCTCAAATAATGCATCTTCTCTCTGGAGTCAAACAAATATTTAATTATTTGCTCTTCTATTATTCAAAACACATAAAATGATAACTCGAACTCCTCTGATAGTCGTTTGAGGACTATTTCATAAGAAAATGCTATTTGTTATTAACAAGATAAATATGCTCGTGATAGAGGTTTTGCATTTCAAATAATTTGTGATTTTTAACGAATACTTCAGTAAAGAATCATGGATACTGCGAATGGTATGTTTCACTTATCAGTTTTGAGCAAACAATCTGAATGAAGTCTTCTTAGATTTGCTGCAAACAGTGTCCCAAAAGTGCCAATTTGCATTTGCTGTAGTGTTGATGCATAAAAGCAACAGGAAGGTTTAGAAATATTCGAACATTCTTTTACGACAGTTTATCAAAAAGCATTTTTAGAATCTGGAAAAAAAAAGATCCTGGATGAGGGAGGAAAAAGGACAAAAATTGTCCTTCAGTGATAGACTTTCTTTATTGCGAAAATAGTTTACACACCGTGAGGGTATTTACAACATTTTTTTAACATTTGAAGCATAAAAATATAAAAGATTAACATCTGATTACTCCTTATGACAATCCAAATGACTATATAATTTTTTTCATTTTATTTGTTTTTAATTTTTTTAAATGCCTTTCAGCATAATCTATTAACCATGAGTTTAAAAAAGATTGAATTTAAGTTCGGTTATAAAGAAACTTACCACAATAATTAGGGAATAAATAACATTTAAACTGGTGCAAACAAATAACTGATCCTAAATGAAATACATAAATTTATATCGCAGTAAATTAAAATTTTTTAAAATAATTTAAACTGGGGCATATTTATTGAATTAACTTAATATGGTCTTATTTCTTAATGTAACTACTTATTATTCATATTATCTCATAAATGATTTTACACAAGTTTAAGGCTCCGGCCCGAAAAATATATAAGTAGTATTCAAATTCGCGTTTCTAATTTGAAACTTACATGAAAACGGGAATTATAAAGATTTTTTCAGCACTTTTTTAATATTCATTTCTTAATATGTATTTTTAATATTATTTTTTAAATATTTTTAATAGCCATATTTAATATTTTTTAATATTATTAACAGAAATTACCATCTTAGCTGAAATAATCTGAAACCAATGAGCTCTTTTTAAAATAATGAAAAGGAACAAAAATTTCCCCTAATCATTATATTTTATGTGTATACGTTGGCAATACGCATTCAAAAATAGAAAGAATCAGAGGTATGAAGTTTAAAAAATTAATACTTATATAAATTGATTAAAACATATACGAATCAAATGATAGTATAAATTGTGTTTTTTAATGGCATTTTAATCGAAGCTGGACACGGCCATCAATTCTTGTCTTTTCTGTCTTGTCTCTTTCGTTCTTTTCTTTTTCGATTAGCAATAATATTATTTCAAGGGAAAAAAAAAACAAGACGATTTTTTCAATGGATTTTCTAAACCCGATGAAGTCAGTAACTTAACAAAACTTCCAAGGCAAAAATGGAAAGAATCCATCCAACGGATGCATAAAAACGGGGCACTGAAAAACATTCTAGTTATGGATGTGGACATCCAGGACTCATAAATGTTAAAAATATCGATATTGTAAACCTACATCATCAGGTCACACATCTCGGAGCCTTTGCTGACATCAACTATTTTTGAAAGATAATCTACTCTTCCCCTCCGAAAGAAAGAACATGAATGCAGAAAAAGAAGATTTGACATGAGTCTTGTTGTTGCTGCTATTGTCGAAATAAGCCGAAATGAGCGTCACTTGTTTATTCAGTGGCGCCAACTCAGGCAACGAGCACTACTTAGCTACTTCATGCTTCACACTCGGTTGCACAACCCCTTTCTACAAGGCTGTTGTTGTTGCTACTTATAGTATTTTGCAAACCCACTGAAAGTTATCTGTCGAATTAAGCCGAAATGCGAGTCTTGTTTTTTTCAGTAACATCTACTAGGGGCAAGAGTACGACTTAGCTACACCATACTTCACACTCGGTTCCACAAACCCTTTCTACAAGGCTGCTGTTGTTGTTTCTTATGGCACTTGCCATGGACAAGCTCGCTGCCACAAAGACAGCGATTTTAGCCGATAGGGAGCGTCTCTTGTTTCAGTAGCACCCACTAGGGCGGAGAATGACTTTGCCAGTCACTCATCACTCATCCGCTTGTACACATCCTTTTTAAAGGATGGCACATCCCCATACGTGACAGAACAACACGGAAGAACAAACATGGCCGAGGCAGGGCTCGAAATCGGGACGTTCAGACCACGAGGAAGAGACTTTAACCCTATGCCAGGACGCAGATGCATATGCCTTGTTGACGAAAAAAGTCTTTCAAAACTTACATAAACCTGAATGGAAGTTTATTTTTACGACTCTTATCGCTAGTTCAATAGCTAAAGGGATAGAATCATCATGCTTTTATCACACTTGGTATTTATAGGAAACGTTGGAACTTTAATGATAAGCTTAGAGAAACATCCCAATTTGCAGGTGATAATTTCCATTTAGGAAAATGAGACGACAAGGCGTTGCTGTTCGGTAAGTAGGCAAGGCAACACAGAGAACTGAATAATGATGCGGATTAACTCCAAAGATGGCGACCCTCCCTGGACCATAAGAAAAATGCGAAGGAAACAGGTAAAGCTGGAATTAAAGCTGGTAACATTAAATGCCGCACATCTAATAAATATTATCCAACATAGGCGAATAATAATATTTACACCCCACTGGAATAAGTCTCCTTTAAATATAAATGAATATCTAACATATTATATAAAAATTAATATGAACAAGCCTCTTCCCTCATATACCTATCAAGGTTTGTATTGGCTCTGGTTAATACTCAGGACACAGCGTATGATGGCGCTGTGTACAAGCTTAAGTAATTGAAAAATACCTCAGAACCAATCCAGGATATTCTTTATTAATATTAATATCAGATTCTCTATTCCTCTAGGGTGTGGAAGCTTCAGAATTGGCACAAAAGGAAGATTCTTTTGGACCCAAAGAGTGCTGAATGGGCGTGGAGGGTCCAGGACAAGATCGACGAACCTTTACAGATCATTACTTACTTACCATTTTTTCCTGAAGAAATGATTAACGAGGTATAGATGGCGCGCCAAATAATTTTGACTTGTGATTATTAGGGAAAGAATAAAATTAAATGCTAACAACTAAAAACTCGTTATTTCCTACAAAAATATATTTGAATTAGATTGAAAAATATTGAAATCTGAATTGTAAGTAGTACAATTTTTTCTGCTTGTAATTCTAATTAAAGTAGCATTAGTATGACTTTTGATGTTGCAGATTATATGAAAAATATGTAATAATTGTAAGATGTTACTTTTAGCAAAACACTTGCTGAATTCGAATCATCTTCCGAACGGTTTCTAAGCATTTATTTAATGTTATTCGTCTGACTTGCAAGCATAGGTAGATAAAAATATGATGAAATAGATGATTTTAAAACGGCTAGACGTAAATACTCTTTAATGATTATTAGTTATAAAATAAAATGGAAAATATTTCCTAATTCTGGGATAAAAGAGCTCTATTTAAATACACAGAGATACTTTGTCATATCCACTAAATATTCTGTCCTTTGTCATTTTCTCGACAGTAAAATTTAATCAAACAGCACATGTTTGCTCTGTAGAATTTTTTTCTCGCTTTATTTCATAGATTGTAAAAAGTTATTGAAATTTATAAATGAAAAAAAAAAAAAACATTATTAACTAAAATGTTGTTCAAAGCATAGTTTATTTCCATGTATTAATAAATGAACTGTCATATATTTATATTTAAATTAATATTACAACGATATTTTTTTCCAAATGATATTATTGTCGTTGTGCGGAAAGAAATATCGCATTTTTTTGGAGGAACATTAAAAGCTTCATGCAAATTTATACAATAAAGAGCTGCATAAAGCACTAGATAAATAATTCCCTTTCCCAGAGTTTATGATAATATCACTTCTTTTGTCAGCTCAATAAATAAAATTTCATTAAATGCTTCTCTATTATAGAAACTCCTTTGAATTATTTATGTTATTATTAATACAGATAACTTTACATGCAAAAAAAACATTGGCTTAAATAAATTACGTTGAAATACATTCTCACTTTATTAACAAAATGCGCCATTGTTAAAAGGAGGTTCAAATGTAATGCAAATATAAATGAGAATATTCTTCGATACGATATTTTGTTTTCTACATAATTTTTATTATTCAGAAACAATGGTCTTTTCAAACGAATCATAAAAGATCCTTTTGTTTACATAGAAAATGTTTATATGCGAATCAAAAGGCCGAAAATGCAAACATGAAATATGCCCCCAGCTTGCAGAGGTAACATATGAAAAAATGAGGAAAATTCTTGTCTAATCAAGAACAAAAGGAGAATTGAATTTTGACATAGATAAAAATTAAATTGGAATCATTGCAGTTTTCTGCTTATTACAAGCTACAAGCTAAATATTAAGTATATTATATATATATATATATATAAATGCAGTAAAATTATTTGAATATATAATATATTTTGAGAAATAAGTATATTTATAGTAAATTGTAATGAAATTGAACCAAAACGGCTAATCTTTATACAAAATATTAATGCAGCAATCCTATTTTTCTTTGTACGAAATGTATAGAATATAATGATGAAGGAAATGAACCAAAATCGAAGAAATATTTTGTGACGCAAAGAAGTTATGGGAAAACTATACGTATAAATGATTTTTTAAATAAATTTACAACTTAGTTTTAAAAAAATTACAGTAAATGAAAAAAGTATTTCTTCAACAACAAAACTTTTAAATAATATGGGCAATGAAATGAACTGAAACACACGCTGACATTTTAAGTAAATACCTCGATTAGTTTATGAAATATCATGTTAATGATGGATAATTATAATGAAAATTAAAGTTTTGAGAACATTGAAGTTGAAAACAAATTTTAGCAGAAAGATATGTCACCCTGGATGATAGATCAGATTTTCCTTTTTCTAGAAAACAAACTGATATGGAAAGAAAAAAGTCTGTACTATAAAAAATAACTATAAAAAAATTCGTCTAGTGTTGTCGAAAACCAGTGTTTTTAACGTAGTCGGATATATTAATCAATTAGAATACAAGTCAACCATTTAGATTTTAAGATTGCGAATCAATTACTATTTATCCAACTTGTTGCGTCTTTGAGTACCACTTTCAAATGCATCAGCAGAAATAGAGCGATAGACAAACATTCTCTTTTCATAAAATTTTTGCTTAACGTATGATACACATCTATAATTTAGGAGACAGAAACTTGTCCCAAATTTTATTTATTTAAATGTTATGTTTTAAAGCTATCATGCTCTTAAGTACACAAATGGACAGAGTAACAAAAATGAATCTTGAGACTTCTTGCTTATGATCTTCTTCCAAATTTTAAGGGGGAAATCAGATTCTTGATTTTATTCTTCTAGTTCTTTGGTTTTTCTTAATCTTATGTTTCTGGAGAGGTTGCTGAATAATTCAATTCTGACTTTTTTAGCTTTTTTAATATGTGGAGGAAATGCGTTGTCAGTATATGGAAATTTGCGCTCGTGAGGCCACATTGGTAGATGGTTATCTTCTATAGTACACGTACCAAAAAGAAAAAATAGTAGTTCCCCTACATTTATTTTGTATCATTACAAAAAGGGATTTCCTTCCCTTTGGTTTCATAACAATAAACAAATTTGTTTCCTGTGGTTTAATACTAATAAATATATTTGTTTCCTTTGATTTGATTATAATAATAAACAGATTTCTTTCCTTTGGTTTTATAATAATAAACAGATTTCTTTCCTTTGGTTTCATACTAATAAACAGATTTCCTTTCTTTGGTTTGATAATAATTATAAACAGATTTCTTTCTTTTGGTTTGAAAATAATAAACAGATTTATTTCCTTTGCTTAATCCTAGGGTTTCTAATTATGGCTTTTCTCTTTACCTGAGTTAAATAGTCTTATAGCAGAATATTTAAATATTTAATTGATTGCGCGACAATCAGAAGTTCCTTATCTCTTCCCTTCCGCATATTATCCCAGTTTCACAATAGAATTTTCCTCCCAAATTCCTTTCAAACTGTCACAAACAATTTAAGAATGAGTTTGAAGGGCAGAAAAAAAAGGGGGAAACTGCCGACGGTGTAAGACTGCCAATCCACAATACAGACAGATCTCATAATTTCATTTCTTCGTAACAACACTCGGCATTTTATTTTCTGTCATATTTCGTACACTTTCCCGGAAAGAAAAAAAACACATCCGAAATGTTTTTCTATCCCGAAGAAAATGAAGGAAAAATAAAGATGTCATTTCGATTGTTCCCTTGAAGATACTGTAAGATGATACAAGTCATTAGAGGGAGACAGACACTGCTTGTAAGATGTATCTGGACAAAAACCCCTTTCTAACTGTCTAAATAGAAATAATAAGATTTTAAGAAATATAACTAACATCTGGAAATATTTGATGAGTTCAATACTAACTTGACATTAATAGAACTCACTTCGGATTACACAATTATCTGATATTTTCAGAAGGAAAAAGTCGAAATGAGAATGAATGATCCAAAATAACATTAGAGAAAATGAGGGTTATTATCTGAATTATGGTTAATATCAAATTTATGTTTAACAAAGAGCATTATTTCTCTCGTATAAACTCTCGTCTCATATTATCATCAACTATCTCTACCATTATTTACTTAAAGAACTCAAATTTCAAGATGTTTTCTAATTTATGTTTTAGTTGAAATTCATAATATTTTATTTAACACAAGCAAGGCTTGTTGGTTGAAATATGAAAAGGTTGAGGGACATGAATAGGAAAAAAAATCCAAAGACTGTTCTCTTAATCGACGTTTCTCAGAATGAAATCTACAAATGCAATTTTTAACATCGAACTGTTTATTATGCTTGGATTGGCTGATAGACATCTTCCACAAAGCTAAACAATATTCTTTATATTTTCTTAAGATACTTTTGCGACATCCGCTCGTTCGTGACTCGATTCCACCAAACCATCGTTAAGTGGCTCTCTTGCACTTTAACTCCGATAGGCCAAACGTCCTCCTATTGGTGTGGTGTGGAGAGATGGTTGCCAGTTCAGGTGTCATTCTTGTCATCAGACCATGGTTCAAAATGACGAGGACCGTCACGAAATAGCATTAGTGTTGCTTTACAACGGGACGTTAATATAACTAAACTAAACTAAGCGATATACGCTAGGACTGCAATGAACTTCCATGCATTAGAGCTGCATCCGACTCATGTTAAATGTGCACGCATAATACACAATTTTGAATTTTTTTATTATGACTAATGGACCTTTTGTATTATGGCCATCGTATAATATTCAGAAAACCATCACCACTAAATGAATTATACTTTATAATACACAATACAGAAAACATACAGGCTTTAGTGCAATAAAACTGAAAAATAACCAAACCATATGGGCAACATGCATGTTGCATCGGAAATAAATTTGATTATGCATTCGGCCTAATTTATTTAGGGCAACTCGACTTCACAGCTTTCATGGAACTACTCATTGGGTAATATTATCACTTTAAAGATAGTTTAGTTGTTTATGGTTCTTCGTTTTGTTGAAGCATTCTTCTTCTGGAAGTAAAAAGCGTCGAAATAAAGGAAAGTCTTCTTTCAATGATGAAAAACAGGTTGTTTACTTCCCAGTTTCCTTATCTCAAAGTATTTTGAGATTTCATCTTTCTATAATCTAGAAATCATAAGTAATAAATATTTTCCTCGCAATATAAAAATGAAATTTTCGACCTTATATTGCTTCCAAATATTTTGTGCCTTATTGATTTTCCAATAATTTAGTATATTTTGAAAGCATTCAGTGTTTTTCCTTATTCCGACTCAGAAAATTGTTTATTTCTTACTAGCTGGTACCTGACGCGTTGCTGCTGCAGAAGAAATAATTTTGGAAATATCGTTTCAAATTTAAAATAATTGTCTTGTTTCATTAGGAATGATAGAAAGAAGGACATTTATTTTCGTATCGGTAATGATTGCATTCATTGAAATGGAGTGATACATAAAAGGAGAAGAGCAAACAACATTAATTCTACCTTTTTTAATTTTAGAGTTGGAAATATATTTTTTTTTTGTTTTTCCATTCCCAACAGAAACAAATCAGTGCAAGTAACAAGTATTCAGAGTTTCATCGCCATCGGATGAGCGGTACGGCAGCGCAGTAGAGACATACAGACAAACATTCGCTTTTATTTATACAGATGAGCTGTTGAATATAACAGTTAGGCTTCATTCATCTTTTAGTTTCAGCGTAAAGTGCTGATCAAACTTTAGTTACTTCATAGAAAGTATTTCTGCCTATACCTCAATTCATTAAAGAAATAGACACCAACTTCAATTCATTAATAGACACCAACCTCAATTCATTAATAGACACCTCAATTGATTAATAGATACTTCAATTCATTAAAAAAATTCAGGTATTCGTCTATGGCATCGATTTAAATAGTATTTTTAATATAAAATACTCAAAGATACATTAACAAAGCTTTCAATTTAAATTGATATACAATGGCCATTAAGTCCGATAACCTGAATTATGGCGATAAAATCAGATTATTCCTGAAAAAGAGACTTCAATATTGTTCTTTCATCTATTTGCCCGATATGTTTATGCTTTTAGTCTTACATTATGCACAAATCATAAAAAAACTAAACTGACAGCATTCAGCTTGCTTTTATCATTTGAGTAGGTTCAACATCTAGATAAGTAGATTGATACTTATTAATATAAATAGGAAGTCAGTTATCGGATCATATTTTTAATAATTTGCCAAATATCGTCATGAGATTTTATCATACATTTTACAAAAAAATTTATTATGAAATTAAACCAAACACCATTGTTAAAAATATATTAAAGCCAAACAGTATCTGAAGGAAAATTAATTGTAACAATGAGCCGTATTGATTGAACTTAAAATTAGTTTTGAAAGTTTCCCAATTTAGGAGATGAACTGAAATATTTGATAACTAAATTATTAGCTCTGAAAAAATAATTTCATCAGTTTAAAAATGATACAAATTTTTTTCCGGCAATATTTTCGAAAATCATTTCGGTGGAGAATTCTACTTCTTTTTCGTTTACTTAAAACAACAAAACATTGTACCGCCTTGCTGAATTTTCATATGGATGTAGATAATATCCGCTATTGGATAGCAACGCTCACAAACCTTTTTCACCTTCATTGAAATCAATCTTTTCGGCTCTGTTCTGAAAATTGTGTCCTTAGCTTACTGTGAAAGGAAATAGCGACAGGTTCATTGGTGTAGAGAGAGAATTCACTTGGAAATCAAAGATCCAACGAATATCTTCGCTACTTAATATCTAATTACTCCTGATGTATTTATGCAAGATAAGAAGAGGCAATATATTTCGTAATTCATTTTTTTTAAAATTCGTTATCTGCATCCAGTATCCTTTTTATGTGTATTAATCGTTTCTTCATCAACTCATTTTGCTTCCGTATTAAAAATATTTTCAAAAAAGCGGAATAGACTCTTCGCATTTTTTGGTACGTTAATGTTCTCAAGTCGCATTTGAAAAAGATTAGTGATGAGATCTTTTTTATCTGTTTTAAAGATTATTCAAGCATAATAATGCGCGATTTGCGTGCTATTTTATTTCTGTACGTGTTTTAAATCTCATTTTTTGGTCTCAAAATTAACGTGAAAAAAAAAAAAAAAAAAAAAAAAAAGTGAAATACCTTTGATGCAAAATAATCGAGCACATATCACAGGCATCAACCAGAAAAACACGTTAAAGTAATCTGTTCATTCGTGGTTTCTAATGCATATCATACTATTTATTGTTTCGTTCAAATGAAGCAAACATCAGTAGATTGTTTGTATTTTTGAATTTTTTTTCTCTTTTAAGTACTCTGCACGAAATTCTCTTTACTGTAGAGTCATATATTTCTGACTGTGCCTAAGACTAGGCAAATGCAAAGAATCGTTTTTACCGTCACGCAAGCCGCATTTGATTTAATTAAACATTCCATCTTCTTATGATCTAGAAATTATTAAAATTTTCTCTGCAGGCTGATAATGGCTTGTATGTAGTTAGATTAGATTTATGATATCTAATTCGTCAGACGAGCATTCTTTTTTTTTCTTTTCGAAATCGATACTCTCTTTCTTGGGGTAAATTTGGACCACTGTTAGCTAGCTCTTCCCTCAATAGATTGCATTATAATGGCTCTTTGCAGAAGTTCCATTATTTGTTAGCGTTTTTTAGAACGCATACTGTTATTTGAGTTAGAAAAATTACTTGTTTTCTACTCTGCATTTATCTCATTGCGTTTCGCTTTATTTAAAGATTTCCAAAATAGCTCTAGTTGTAGCATGGTTATATTTTTTTTATTATATACTTGTAACACTTTATAATATTGTTTTGTTTTTTATAATACACTTATACATTTGTTTTTTATAATGCACTTATTATACACTTGTTTTTTATAATACACATAGTTATGTCTTTTATAAAACACTTGTTTTATAATACACAAACATAACCTCGTAAATGAGGATGAGATACTTCCGGCATGGTGGCTGGATTTTGCTAACCCGGTAGGTACACAAAATATGGGGATTTGGATCATCCCATTGAGGACGGGACGTATTTCCCACGGGGAGGGTTGTGACGTTTCCAGTGGTGGCCATAAGGACTCAAACACAGTTCCCTCCAGTTTTGCTGTTGCGGCGGTCCTGTTATTCAATTTTTTTCCGTGTGCCGTCGGGTGGGTTGGAGACTTACAATACATTTGTTTCTAAAGTCAAATTTTTTTATAACCAACATATTACTCAACTCCTGAAGCGTTGAATTTAGGAAATTTTGCACACATATGTTTTACACAAAACACTATTTTTAGTATTATAGAACTTAAATATCAATTAATTGATTTGTTTTAATTCCATGTAAGTGACAACATCGGGTTAGAATTTTAAAAAATAATTTTCACTTTTATTTACGGTTCGATTTGATCATCATCCGAATTGTTTGTTCATTTCTATCCTCTTTATCTTCGATGTAATGGTATAAATATAAAGATCTTAGTTAAAAAGAATTTATTGGTCAAACAAAGGGTATTGAAAAACAACACACATATTCTGCTAGAATATCCGACAAAAAATATTTAAAAAATCCACATATTTTATATTTTCTCATTATCAAGAATCCACTTTATTCGCAATTCAAACGATTTATTTTCTATTTTTGTAAAAATTTCTATTATTGAGTTCATGATATTAAATAGCAGAAGTATATTTAACTTTAACTGAATTTTATTGTAATAATAATAAAATGATAACACTAAAACCATAAAATTTCATTCTTTTCTCAAGAACTAATTTGTCTGTCCTTATGTGACAGAAGATAGCTTTACAACACTTGCTACTTCACCTCATGTGATGACAGAACATTGGACAAACCATAAGTGGACTAAAAATAATAAGGGAACTATGTTTTAGAGATCTAGCACATTAGAAAATGAATGAAAATTCGATAGAAAACAAAATAAATAAGTACTAAAAAAATCTATATAAGTGAAAATACTAATTGTGTATACCAAATGAATCATTTATGCATCGATAGATGATATTATACCTTTTTGAGAATTTGTTTGACAATTTCTGAATGATCTCGAGTAAATTTTCGAGCTATCTATTCATACTGTTCATGAAGGTATAGTGGAAGCTTTATAAGAAAATAAGAACTTTCGATTGATCACTTTAATCTTTTAGTCATGTTATTCTGCAACGAACCCTAACATCACAAGTTCGGTTCCCGCCTATCACCAATAACAGAATTGGTGACCCGAAAGAGATTTAAACACGCAACCAACAGCCTCAAAGGCATAAATATTTCTACTTATTATAACAATATTCTTGGAAAATGTCATTACATTAAGGTGTTTTTAAAATTTTATGTTTATGAAATTTCGCTTAAAGCTTTTTGAATTAATAGGGTAATTCATCTTTATCCAAATAAATTAAATGATACAATTGCATTTTATAATTTTTTTGTACAATCTATTAATAGCATTACCAAAAATTAATATACATTTTAAATGCAATATCAGATATATATTCTCAATTAAACATCCAGCAAATTTCATATTGATTAGTGGTTGCTCATTAATCAAATTGTTTAATTTTTAATGAAAAATAATGCTCTTGATCCAGGTGTTATAGAAACGATTAAAATATTTTCTGCAGTTATTTATAACTTTTGAAGAAGCCTAAAACACATATATATATTTTCAGTTTTTATAATTTATGAAGGAGGAAAATTGTTATATTAAACTATTGATGGATTTTAAAAATATTTTCTTTAATTTTTTTGCAAAATAAATAAATATACAGTTAAAAATAATGCATCAATATCCAAAAATCGAAAAATGCATTTTATAATTTACATTTGTTAAGAATGAATCTTTACATATTGGTTGTTGTAATATCTATGATTATTAAACCATAGGTATTACTTGGGTATGTTCCAATGCGATATCCAATAGGACACGTCGAATAGGAATGAATTTTGACCCCCGAGAATCTTCAATCGCATTGCCATGAAAATCACAAGACTCTTTAAAAATTTATAGATTTCGCACTTTCTACTTCTTCAGCACCAAAAAGGGGAGGGAAAAAACCCTCCCCACTTCTTTGGGGGCAAACGTGCTGATAGGTGGATTAATTAAAGCAAACTTTTTCCCTCTTGTGATCTCTGTTCGCACAAAAATGGCTGCTTAAGAACTTTCACTCTCCGAGAAGAATTTAAAGGGTTTCCAAAATGAGATGGGACGAGCGAGGGCATTTCGCACAGAGACTCTTCCCTTTCGGGAGGACGTGACTATTATCCCTTCTCCCATTCATGGCCCTCCCCCCCACACACAAAGACCGGGGCCGAGTTTCAATGAGGCCCCCATTACCTTAAGACGCAGATACCGAACTAATCAGAAATCTCATCATTACCATATTTCTTCCTTCCAATTAGTATTCGGCAGATGTTGAAAACTCTTCCCTCGACTCGCGACTCGTTTGAAAGAGTCATTCAGTTCTCCGGGAGAGCTATTATTCGAACGAAACGAACGGAGGATCAGTGCGTGCTGCTTCTTAATCTAATCGGGAGCGATGTCCCAAAAAGCCCTTTTAGGTAGCACTTGCTGTGAAAAGGGAAATGAATGCTCGAGATCCATATTGTACTGTTTCAGTCTTGTCTGGGACATGTCGTTGCCTGCCTGTCACTGTGATTTTCCAGATATTCATCTACCTGTCACTGTGATTTTCCAGATATTGATCAATTAAGTCATTCATCTGCCTGTCACTGTGAGTTTCCAGATATTGATCACTCCAGATATTCATCTGCAGGTCACTGTGATTTTCCATATATTGATCACTCCAGATATTCATCTGCCTGTCACTGTGATTTTCACATATTGATCACTCCAGATATTCATCTGCCTGTCACTGTGATTTTCGAGATATTGATCACTCCAGATATTCATCTGTCTATCACTGTGCGTGTTCTTTAACTTTGAATATCTAAAGTCAATGGTATGGAGGGATTAACATTCATTCAATTAATCCGTAATCCGTTTGATTCTGTTCACTCTTAAGGTAGCCGAATGCGTTTGAAGGAATTTTTTTGAAAAATTGGATTTTTCAAGGAAAAAAAACTTACTTAAAACCATCGTTTTTAGGTGTATTGTGAATTATAATACAAAATATTATAAATACAAAAAACGTATTTGAAAATAGAATGTATTTTGAGAAATAGGAAAATGTGTAGTAAATTTTAATGAAATTTAATCAAAACGGTTGACAATCTATACAAAATGGTAATGCAGAAATCCTATTTTTCTTTGTACGCGAGTTATAGAATATAATGATGAATGAAAATGAACCAAGATCTGCAAAAAATGTTGAGATTCAATGCAGTTATTGGAGATAATATATATATGTACAATTTTTCCATAAATTTAGAACAATTTTTCTAAAAATACCTATAAATGAAAAAGTATTTCCCTTACAATAAACTTTTGGTTCATCTCATCGCCCATTTTATTTAAAACACACGCTGAAATTTTTATATAAATCCTTTTATTTACTATTGAGATACCATTTTAACAGGGAGAATTTTTATGAAAATTAAAGTTTTGAGAAAATTAAAGATACATTTTAGCTGAAAAATATGTTTTGTCGGAAATTCCCTGGATAACAGATCAGCCTCCCTTTTCCTAGAAAAGGTTAACTGTTTCGGAAGGAGGAAAGTGTGAACTACAAGAAATAATAATAAAAAATCCCCAATGGGGTCGATAAACCGAGTTTTAAACGCAGTGAATACATTAATGTGAGTATTTATACAAATTCTGCTAGGTATACTTTTAGCAACTGCGAATAGATGAGCCTATTGAAATAAGATAGTTTGTACAAACAGCATTTTAAGATGAGATTTTATTTCTGTATTTTTAAGGTATGGCTTTGTTTAATTACTATTAACAGAACCTTATTGCATCTAGTTTTCCTCGGAATTTCAATGTTGCTCATTTCTTCATTGACAGAACACACTTATGATTCAATTTCGTTCTGTTATTCAACATTCAGAGTTTATGTCAGATAAAACATAACGTGAATTTTCGGAATCAATATTTATTCTAATAAATTCTTTCCCTATCACTTACTTAATATCACCCATAATACTATTAATTACTATTTACTAAACATTTCTCATTAATTACAAAGTGCTTTGCGTGTTTTAATTATTAACACACTGACTGCCTCGAACGCGTCTGTGAGTTACAAACAATATGTAAGTTTAGCAAATCATCTATGTTATTAGATGACACCTTCTCTACTACAGTTAAAAGATACAAAGATGGGGTCACCTCATTAGATAGATGGTCCTGATATCAGGGTAGTGGCAGTGAACGGGTTAAATTGCATGTAAAAACATTCCATAAAACAAATTCATCAAAAATATTTAAGTCTACCTTTTTATGATTTTGATTTTGGGGGAGGAATTCCTCTTCAAATTTCTTTTCATCCAAACTGCGCTGCTTTTTTTCATTTCAAAGTCAGTACGATATAATAGCATAATGATATTTTTAAGATATAATGAATCAGACAATCAATCTGATTTATTTGGTTATGGTACTCGATGGATTTAGTTTGCACCAAATAGAGTAGATAGCTTTGAGAAATCAATATTTATCTAATTAATTTCTGTATCCTATTACTTCTGTTTGTTCTTATTTCGCATATTGATACAGATTATTTGCGTATTAGATATTGTAATAAGAATTAATTAAGTAGTTTCGTAAATCAGTAGATTATCTTTATTAACTTTTCATTTTTTTAGAAGTATAAAAACCACTTTAATTCTTCTATTTGTCAATCATATTTTTTAACTCATCTTATAATTTTCTTATTACATCCTATGTCTTCTTGGTATTCTTAATATCTTATATATATATATATATATATAATATTGTATTTGTATTTTGAGGTATAGTTTTAGGAATCGCAAGTAGATAATCTATTCTAATTAAGATGGATTAACATATATCCTGATGTCATCCATTTTTAGGGAGATTGTTAAAGATATTTGTCAACCATCTACACCTTATTATGCCTGCTCGTCTTGAAGACAAATTCATTAACAGATCGTTAATTTAAAACAATTTTATCGAGAATTCAGCGTGCGGAAGAATCTGATGGGGATTATTTTGCATTCGTTCAGGATTCCTTTGCATTTTGATGATACTGTTAGCCAGTTATTCATTTTCGTTTTATCGATTTAGTATGCTCTATTGTTGATACTTTATATGAAATTTGTCATGCAATTTTTAATTAATAGGCATTCGGCACCTGGCAGTTTAATTAAAATTTAATATTAATTTAGGGAATTAATTTAATATTAATTTAGATTTATATTTTGTTCTTTTATATCTCATGAAAGCAAATATTTTTAATGGGTATTTATAGTGCATTCCCACAGGATATATTTAAGGGTATAAAAGCAGTAATTCATATTTGAATTTCATTTATATATATTATATATATATAATCTTTCATTATAAAAATTTCAGGTAGGGAGGAGTGAAATGTTTTATTCTGTTGCTCAGGTGAATTTAATTCATCCGTTCTTATTCAACATTTGACATTTTTGCTTGAGATATCACTTTAATTTCTCTAAAATATGATTATTGGACAATCAATATGCTACTTGTCTGGAAGTCAAATCAGAAAGTTGGTTTGAAGATTAATCTTTTTCAATTAATTAATTCTTTGCATGTTTGTTTCGGATTTTTCTCAACAAAACTATTTATGCAAACTCGGTAATTTAATTATTTAAATAACGCGGAGAAATATTGCTTACAGCAAAGGATAAATAAATATTATTTGGGGAATTCATGCTTTTCTTGGAAATTCTTATCTTTTTGAATGCATTATCGTTCAAAGTATTTGAAAAATTAGTTTCAATATTTTAGATGAAAAAGAAATCTTCAATTTCACCTTCAGTTTATAATGAATTTTTTCTTAAGATATTCTATTTGAATATTAGATGCAAAACTATCAAGAGTTTCTAGATAATATTTTAAATAAAACTGTTGAAAGTGATTATATTCCCTCTATAAAGAAAATTTTGCTATAAGAAATATAAATGTGAATCGATTGATGAATTAAAATCACTATCTTATATCTCTTTGAGGGCAAAATTGTAACTCTTTAGACAAGGTAATTATTCTAAATTAAAAATATATATTCACATTTCTCGTTTTACCTTATTGAACAATGACCATAAAATGCATGAAGAAGGAAAATTGCCACCATCCATTGAAACGAATTATGACTTTTTCAGAAAACTGCTCCGAATACGCGCTTCCTGACATCATTTCGGAAATTGTCATTTTATTCCAAAGGTACTTGCCGATAGTTCATGCGACGGCTGTTTCCTTGACAACTCCAAATAGCTCCCAAGGAATGGAGTAAGTGAAACGTCCAGGATCGTTGAACAAAACTGTTAGGATAAAAAGGAAAAGAGAGGGGCAGGGAAGAGTTCTGCAGCCCTTAAAATATGGCTCTTCTATGTTTTGAACATAACATGCGAAGGAACTCATTCCTGAAGTTTTTATAGCACTTACATTTATTTCCCTTCTTCCAGACAAACAATGGGCGACAAAACTAGCGCATAAAAGCGTCCGAAATATCGAACAACAAACTCGACTTTATCAAGTTTGTCGTTGAATTATTTCGGTACTTGTGCTTTTTTCGGCGTGGTGGTCTGCAAAAATTCCTCGTAAATTTTTCCACCTATGGCCCCTTTTTCGTGTTACATTATGCATGCGATATCAAACAGTATCCCAGAACTGAAGTGAAGAAAAAGGGAGTCTTCTTTTTTTTTTATCCTCTTTCCCCCAGTTATGCAATTTTTTTGCGTGTGTTTTTATCTCCAGGGCTGTTCGGTTATCGAGCGCTATAAAAATATCGCTTGCTTTTATTGGTGGGTCGTTTCTGACAGTTTTGGACAAACACTCTTGTGGATTTAAGGAAATGAATAAGAATTCGAATGGCTTTAACCTGCACGAAAGCGGAAAAAACTCTCTCTCGAAAGAAGGAGGCTTTTTCCCAACAGAAGATGTTGTTCCATGAAATCGGCATGTTCTATTTTTTCTTAAATGGGCAGAATTCCGAATGTGGAAAAAAAATAGCATCAAAGGCTCCATGAAAGTGCAGTAATAGAATACCAACTTCAAGAAAGCGTGTGATATTCATTGTCTATTTATACCCTTTTACGTATGTGGGTGTAAAAAAAATCATCGTATACTAAAAACAAACTGGAAAATTTCTAATAAATCTAATTATTTTTCTATTTTTTAATGAATTTCAAAGAAAAAAGAATGAAATGAATTTATTCTTGAGGTAAGCAATACAATAAGGATGGAAATTTTTTTTTTCATTTTTATGTTAAAGAGAACATTTTAATTATTGATTTTAGCTATAAAATATTTTTTTTACTGATCATATGAAGTTTGCTGCTTTATTACTGGAATTTGAAATAAAAATAGGATGAAAAATTTCAAAAATGTTTTCTGTTGTATACTGAAATGAATATTTGGGGCAAAATCTACGAATTCTATTCAAAACAAACCTTCCTATAGTTACACGAACGGAATGTTATCGAGCACATTGGCAAATTTTTTATTGTTATTTTTTTGTAGTCTTCCTTTTTCCAAAACTGTTTATCTTTTCTAGAAAAAAGAAGGGCTGACCAGGCTCACATGTTTTACAGCTCAAATTCGTCTTTAGCTTCAATTTTATCAAAACTTTAATGTTCATAAACATATTTCACCGTTAACATGATGCCTTAAAAACTATTGAGGTATTTAAGTAAAAGTTTCAGATTGTGTTTTAAATAATATGGGCAATGATATGAACCAAAAGCTTTATTGTTACTGAAATACTTTTTCATTTATATTTTTTTTTCAGGAAAATTAAATTCTGAATTTATGGAAAAAAGCATATATACGTATATTTTTACCCATCACTTCTTTGCATCTTAAACATTTTCTAAGATTTTGATTCATTTCATTCATTCTTATATCTTATAACTCGTGTAAAAAGCAAAATAGGATTGTCGCATTACAATTTCGTGTAGAGTATTAACCGTTTTGGTTTAATTTCATTAAAATTTACTACACATTTTCTCATTTTACAAAATATATTTTATAAAAATCTTGCCATATTTATAATATCTTATATTATAAATAAAAATACGTTTAAAAACCGTAGTTTTAAATAGTTTTTAAATAATCCAATTTTTAAAAAATATTCTTTCAAACGTAGTCGATTACTTTAAAGAAATAATTTTCTTTTTTAACTAAAATTAAACATTTTATTTAAAGAATACAAAGAAAATGCGAAAAGGTTTTGAAACATTATACATTTTCTTTGTTTGCCTTTTTCTGAAGTTGAAAAAAAAAATGGAAGCTTTCTTTCCAAACTTCCAAGGAACATAAAAGGAAGATCATTATATCTCTGAATCTAGATTTAACACGCATCATATCCATTTATGTGACGTCTTCTATGGAATTAATTACCTGTGACTTTAGAGCAGGTGTATTATCAGTCTGACTTTTTGTGCAAATTTAGTAAATTTGATGACAATCGAACATCATCAACGGATGACATTCCAGGATTCGATTCTAACTTTTAATTCAGTTAGAATCGATTACATGTTTAAAATTCCAGGCAATTTCTAAGCTTTCTTTAAAAAATTCAACATAACATTAAGCTTGAAAGATTTCAAGAACCTCTGTCAGAATAAAATTAATAACAGTTATGCAAAATTCTATAAGTCTTAACAGGCATTTGTGTCTATCAGTAGCGCTAAAACTTCCTGTAATGTTCCTTCTTCGAAAGCCTGTCCTTATCATTTATTATCCAATAACCGAAAATCTGTTCATCAGTAGTTTCCGTCCTTTTAAAAATATAATAATATTGGAAATCTCCGTAATAGCCGTTTCCCTTCGATCGCTATAGGCAAGGTCATAACGGGCTTATGACAGCGGGTTTCTACCAAACATAATTCGGAAATATGCGGAATTTCCTGGAAATCTAAATAATGCCCATGATAGAGGGACATGAGAGCTTCGACTGCATTAATATTTCGAAGACCGTACTCCCGTTCATATTAAATTTCCATCCGAAGTTACTAGAGCTTTCGGCATATCCATTAACTATCCGTTCGACTTTAAGAAGTATGAATTTACGTATTGATATGATATCCATTCTAGAAATTTTAGAATGTCTTATTCGAATCAAGATTTCGATATATTTTATTCCAATCTTGAATCGAGATTCCAAAGTATACAATAAGATGTTTTGATTACTTTCTGAAATAAGGCTTCGAGCTATTGTGACGAAGTTAAATTTACAGAACCTAATAAGTGAACTATTAAGCAAAGGGGAAATTAGTTTTCTTTTTTTAAGGAAACTCGTCAACTATAGGGACAAATTTGATTTCTTATATTATTCATCTTAATGAACTATTGTAACGAAGTTAAATTTACAGAACTTAATATGTGAACTGTTAAGCAGGGAGGAAATTAGTTTTCTTTTGTTAGCGAAATTCAACAACTATGGGAACAAGTTTGACCTTTTATATTATTCATCCTTATAATAGTAGGTAAAAATAAAGTAGAAAAACAGCAAAAATGTATAGGAAAGTTATAATGTCAGAACGTCCAAAAGAGAAACCAAATATTCAAATTTTAGGCTACAGTTCTTAAAATCTCAAAATTTATTTAATATTGTGTTGGTGAAATTTTCAGTTTGCATGAGTTACCCCTATGCTGCTTTGAAGGAGTCATTTTATGAGATAATTTAGAAACGCTAGATTATCTAAGAGAATAGTTATCCCAGTTTTCTGACTCCCGGGGGAGCACCTCGAAATGAGGTGCTTCCGGCATGGTGGTTGGCCACCCCGGTGGGTACAATAAAAGGTTTCTTTCTCTCCCATCGGTGACTCCTCACGGGTAAGGTTGTACCGTGGTCGATGGATTCAACCATAGTTCCCGCCAGTGTTGCTGAAGCGGTCATTCAGTCTTTGAATGTTTAATTCGTGTGCCTTAGAGGTGGGTCGGAGGTCAGTGATATGACTACCCCAGTTTTCTGATTAATTAAATAAATTATATCACTCATTAAATTATTCAGCGAAATATCTTTCTACAACTCCAATTTCTTAAAATAAAACGATTTATACTTTTTTGATTTATTAAAATATTCACGGAATAGAAACCAAATGAGCTAAGAATTCGAAGTAATAACAAAACACGAAACAATGTAGCGTGCGTTGTTTGAAACAAATAATAAGACTTCACATCTCAAACATATTAACATATATATCTAGCACTTCTCTAGATCTCATTCAGATATAAAAAGCTGTTTTCGAAAAGGCTTTTCGAATTAAAGTTGCAGTAGTATTTAGATAGAATTCATTTAAATTCTAGTCAACAGGAAAGAACAAACATTTATTTCATCTTCCCAGAGGATACATTTGCACGTCGTTGTTTGTGTGTGTGTTTTATAGTTGTTAGATAGTTTAAAGTAATAGTTAAAATTCTCTACTAACTGTCGAGTCACCTTAAAATTATTTACTTGTCTATATGATTACCATTTTGTAACTCTGGCATTTAAAAATTTAATAAACTAACAAACTTTTTATATCCTAAGAAAGGTGGTCTGTAAAATCTGTTCTTCTTCTTATTTTTTTTGGTTTCCATCATTAATTCTCTAAAGGAAAAATTGAAATTTATCACGGTAAATATTTTTGAGATTCTTTTCGATGCCAACAATTTATAGTTTCAGAGAAAATAGTTTAGATAATTATCCAAATAAAGTAAAAAACACTATATATTTAAGTAACAAATACTGTGTGTAACACACACTATATTTTTAACACATTAAAGGTGGGGGATCTTGACGAAAGTATGCTTGATAACGCGGATCAAAACGTAGTATTAAGACTCCCGCCTTTAATGTGTTAAGTAACAAACATTATATAAATAACAAAAACTATGTGTCCATTTTGAGAAGATAGACAAGTTATTTTGTTTCGATTTGTAAAAAATTCGTACGGATATTCTTGTATACGTAAATATATAAAAAATTATGTAGACATAAGATAAATTTTAAAAAAAATTGCTGCAATATTTATATTTTTTTATAGTGCAATACGTGACTATTTTACCATTTTATTCTTGCCCATTAAGAGCGTTTATCCCACTATTATAGGAGAAAAAAAACCGGTTACAGTGGAAGTCTCACGGGTACGGTACAGTGTAAGACTGTTATATAGAATATTATTTATTGTAGTATTAATATGAAGAATAACATAGAATTAAGTCTCTTTTCATGCTAAAAGGTAGATGTTTATTGAAAGAGATAATCGAAAAAAAATTCAGCGAATACTCGAAAGGTAGCAAAAACAAATTATCACACTGGCTATTTAGTAAAAAGTAAATGTATTAATGTAACTTTATTCATGGTACTTGTGAATAACTATTCAATGAGAATGAACCATAAAAATAAACTTAAATGATGTATCGATGACTATGAAAACCAATTCTTTTTTAGATCTTTCTTGCAGTTATTTAAGATTATTTCTATTTTATACGATGAAGAATTAACTTTAAAACTAATTTTTCAGCTCAATGATGTTTTTATGGAAAAATATAGTAAAACAATAAGAAGTACTTTTTGGAAGATAATTATATGCCATACTAATGGACTGAGTTCAGTTTGTGTAAAAATTTTCGTACTCTTAAATGCGATTTTCAGCAGCAAATTTTCAAACTTGAAATAATAAGTTTTTAATTCCTGATATGATAACTTCGGAAATTATTGTTTGTACGTAAATTATGTGATAGAAAGTAAAGTATATCTTTGACTTCAAGAGTCCTGCATTCATTTCAGGAAAATCTCAACAGCTTTTGTCCTAAAAGTGATTTTTATGTGTAGTAAATAACCCTTCGGCAACATTATAAGACTGCTAAAATTTGATCACCAATGCTTCTATAAGCTTTCGTAAAAAAGAACTAGTTGCTACCCGGCTCGTTGTTGTTGCAAAAGAAATAATTTTTGATATACCGTTCGAAATTTAAAATAACTGTCTTGTTTCATTAGGAATAATAACACTTATTTTTTTATCGCCAATGAATACATTCTCTGAAATTGAATGATATATAAAGGAGAAGTGTAAATAGTATTTATTCGATTCTTTCTTTCTTTATCATTCCAGAGTTTGAGGGTGAGCAGTATTTTTTTTCCGTTTAGAGCAGAAATAAATACATTTCTTGACTGTCCGACTCATAAACATCTAGCCTGCAACTGTTTATGTGAAATCATGGATTTTTGGGGTTCCGTCCATACGTTTAAAGTGCAAGTGATAAGTAGTAACTGTTTCATCGCGATCGGATGAGCAGCACGGCATCGCATACGAGTCATACAGACAAACAATCATTTTTATTTATATAAATGACATAATTTTACTTTGCCTGTAACTGTCACGGAAGTGCAAGTAATAACTTGCCAAAGTTTTATCGCAATCGAATGAGCGGCACAGCAGCAAACATTCATTTTTATTTATATAGATAAAGTGAAAAGCTTGAGAGTTTCCGAGACGCAACTTTCATAACCCGAGCTATCATTATTTTTTGCCATACATTTTTTATAGTGGGGAACAAAATTTAACTTATATTTGATAGGAATAGAATTTGAGGACAGATGCTTCTCTAAATTTAATCATCATATCGCAATACTAAGATTTCATGAAGTGCCATGACCCAATAATCAGCATTAGAACAGTTATGGCATATTAATAAATCAGTGAAATTTTTTAAAGGAATTTCCTACAGGAGTTTAATTCCTTTCTTTGGAAGCATGATCACAGGACAAAAAACATGATTACCAATGTATAAAAGAAGTAAAATTACAGTTAGAGAAGCATTGAATTCATTTTCGGTACTCAACTCTCGCCCACTTTGAGTTTTAAACAAGTAGTTGCAGTGACGGATCGACACTGCGATGTTTGGGTTTAAAGTCCATAACTTAGCCATTCGACAAAAACGTACTCTGGTGTCTAACGGCTGCTACTGGCTTATTAAGATGTTGGCTCAATACTCCCCTTCCAGTGAGTTCAGCAGAGACGAACAATTTTTATAGCGCAAAGCATAATGGCGAGCGAAGAGAGTTGCTGCTGCAGTCAAGTGAGTCTGACTACTTCGTGTTGGTTGCGTTTGCTGCGGGTAGGTGGCGCCACTACAGCAGCTTGAACGTTCATTGTCCGAGGTAACCAATGTGTGATGAATCGAACCTGCGATGTTTGGGTTTGAAGACCAGTAACTTAACCATTCGACAAAAGCGTACGCTAGTGTCTAGAGGCTGTTACTAGCTTATTAAGATGTCACCACATAATTGCTGTCAGAGAAAAGAAAACGAAAAGCACAACTTCAACTATATGAATTTCTATTCCAAGCAGAGTGATATGCTCCTTAACTATTATACCAGGGAAGGCTTTGAAATTCATTTATTTTAAAAAAGAGTTTATTTACAATTTGTTCTTGAATGATATAAGGATGGTAATACTAAGTTTGTAGAAAACACATGCTAATTCTGAATGGAGTTTTGGTAACAGCAAAAATGAATATTTGATAATTGCGTCACCAAAAATCATGAACAGCATTTAGTTTTTTTTAATTTGTACTGAATGGACAAAATGACTTTCTTGGATGAAAATATGTTATTCTCCGAGCTAAATGAATGCAGAGTAATTTGAAAAAAAAGCATGAGAATTTGCTACAAGTGGAGGTGTAAGACAGGACTAGAAATAATAAAAGTTACTTGTTTATTATATTAAACTCAATATCTGTAATTTTCATAAAGTCTTTTTAATAGAAGTGCGAGTATTTAATTGATGCTTTAATATCATACCTTTAATGTATTTTAAAACTGTTTCAGTAGTAATTATTACTAATTAAGAATAATAATAAGTGATAAAGACTAATTAAGAGTCTAAGACGATTTAAAATATTTCACAAAGCGTTAAAAAATGTTTTGGGGGACTTTTATCATTTCATTAATAAGTGGCTTAAAAATGTTGAACTTGCTGTACTTTCGTGAAATATATACTTAAATTATTATTTTTTATTTTTTCAATATTTAAATCCATAAAAAAGAAAAGGAAACATAATTTAATTAAATAGAAGTTGATAGTCTTTATCTTAATTTTATAAAAAAAACGTTCTATGTGTAAACATTATTCTTAAGTATTGTTCCGTAAAGTTAGTGTTTCACTGAACTATTCTACATTTAAAATACCTGTGAATCACGCAAATTGAGTGTTTAAAAGGGAGAAATCTCAACGTCAAATTGAAGTTTGTTGAGACCTGACCCGCATTAAATCCTCCATCGTAGAATAGTAAGGTGCTTTTTCCAAGGAGTTTTCGTTATTACCTAGTTAGTTCAAGCAAAATATCAAACAAGTCTTTTCGTGAGAGATGCTAAGAAAGAAAAAGAAAAATTAAAAGAAAAACTATTTACTGTGAAAAAAAAACTATTTTATTGTTTATTGGAAATCTACTTAAAAGTATAATTCTTAGCATTCATAATATATTGAAAACATACTCTTTCTACAATACATATTATGGTAAAAAAAAAGCCATCTCAAATAATAATAATTATAATAATTATCAAACTTAAGATTTTGACAATTCTTCTTGGTTTAGACTTTTCTGAGTTCGAGCAACACATTTTTGAAAAATGTCCGTCTGTCTTTGATAAGGATATAGCAAAAATGCTTTAATCTAGAAGGTTGAAATTTAGGATACGATATTTAATACGAATTTGTGGATTTCTATTAAATTTTAAGTGAATCTCATTCAGGGGAATTCTGTCTATTCAGCAGCCAGAATATCAGTTAATACGGTAACTACAAACACAAAGAGAGCTAGATAGTTAAAATTCGGTACACAGAATTAACATCTATATTTTAAACACCCATTGAATTTGGAGCCACATGCAATAAGAGATTGTCCGTCTGTCTGTTTGTACTTTTAGGCAAATGTAAAAGCTATAGTTCAAAGACGCAATGGTTTATATTAATCATATTTAGATTGTCATTTTATGGCAACAAGTGTAGTTTTGAGGTCAACTTTTTGTTTCAGTCAATTGGAAAAAACGCATCCAAAACCAAAATTCAATTTTAGAATATTATTAAATGGATATCAATTATTAATCACAAAATAACTCCCGTGGGATAACAATAAAATGCTAAATTTAAGTCAAAGGCACATGTTTCTCAACTATAGTACGCAGCAATGTACACGAATTCTTTCGGTTACACCTATATTATAGAGCATATAAGAAAGTTTTGAGGAGATATCTCTCCATGATTTTAACTACATTACTAATATATTAGCAATACATTTTAGTTGGCATTCGCATTCCATTTAACTGGTAAGTAAAAATGAATCTCACTCATTAATTGCTTCAAATTTTAAGAAATGATGTCTTAACAAAACGGGCAATGATCGGAAATGAAAATAGTATTTGTACCAAAAATAATGTATATAAATAAAAATGAATGTTTGTCTGTTAAGCGTTGTCATGCCGCTCATCCTATTGTGATAATACTTTGAATACTTATTACTTGCACTTATTTCTTTCTCCTGAAGATGGAAAAACTAAAAAAATATTACCAACCCTAAAGTTCTTAAGAATAAAGTTTGAAAATTAGAATTAACATTATTTACGCTTCTCCTTTATATATCCCTCCATTTCAATGAATATATTCATTGTCAACTAGGAAATAAATATTATTTCCTCTATAATTCCTTACGAAACAAAACAGATATTTCAAATTTCAAATGATATTTCCAAAATTATTTCTTCTGAGGCAGCAACTCGATGAGTACCAGCTAGTAATAAAAATGAGAAATATTTTCCACACAAACAAGATCCGAATATCCTCCTTTATTGGAGTCAAATCCTTTAATTTCTTTCCACCCACATATAACATCATCTAAAAGTGCGCGCAAACCAGCCACAAACATCATCAATTGCCAGAGCAACAGTTTAATCATTTTAATTACGTTGCTTGTCCTCTGTGCAATTCCATGAAGCACTTAATTCCTCCGAGACAGAAAAAGGAAAACAACTCCGTTAAATACCTGAGTTCCAATCCTAATAAAAGGCGACTGCTTTTAATTATGGGATCCGAATAGGAAATCTGAATGGGATTCATTTTAAAGGAGTTCCTTTCACGGTATTCCGAAGCTATTCTTGTGTTTCATCGAAATGTTAAAGACCGCTGCTGCGAGGTGTTAATTAGGTATTGAGTTTGTAAAACAGAATATATAAATACTTTTTAGTTAAGACATAAAAGGAGATACGTAAATTTAAAATCGTGTTATGTTTTTTACATTTTGAAATATATATATAAGAAAATTTTGTTCCATTTTCTATTATTTCAATTATATTATTGTTTATGTAGCGCAGGGTTTGTATATTTAATCCAAGGAAAAATTCTTCTTTACTCTTTCTTTTTTATTTTCACACACACACCCAAATATATATATATATATATATACAAAAACATGGACGACGATCATATATACAGGGTGGCCATTATTAAACTGACAGTGCTGACAGTGTTCTGTAGCGCGATCTATTTGCGAGATTGGCGCCCACATTTTGTATGAGGATCTAACAAGACGGGGTACAAAAAATTCCTCGAAAAAAAAATTATTTCCAAAAGTCACCGCTAGGGGAATATGTGTCACTGTGTAATAGAAAAAAGAGTGTTAACAAAGGCAAATCGATATGGAAATAAAATTACGTTTTATTTTGCTCATTCAAATCCTGTTGAATGAGGCTGCCGTGTTTGTGGACCCCATTTTGCATTCTGTGCACAGTATTCACAACAGCAGAATGTAACATATGAAGTTCTGGCTGTGGTGTTACCTTAAGTCCAAGGTCTATCAAGGAGTTGTCCTGGCTACGTTGAAGGATAACATATCACGGACTGAACGGGGGATTCCTGCAGTCGTGTTACTTTCTGCTGTTGTGAATACTGTGCACAGAATGCTATATGTGATCCACAAACAAGGCAGCCTCATTCAACAGGATTTGAATGAGCAAAATAAAACGTAATTTTATTTCCATATCGATTTGCATTAACAACTCTATTTCTCATTTCTTAAAAATTGAAAATATTTTCAAAAATTATGAAAATTGTATAGAAAATTATTCAACTTGCAATATAATTTCTATATTGGAAAATATTTCTACATTCAAAATATTTATTGACTATCTTAAAAAATATATTTTTAAAAACATGAATGATGTTTATAATTTGCAAAGATTCTAGCCTCTCAAAAATTCATATTCACTTAGAAAAAGAGGAAATATTCCCTCTTGATGTATTTTTAAGACAGATTGTGGCATGTTTTTTGACGTCGATATTAATTTCATTCGGCTTAAAAAAATAAGTGATTCCAGAGAGAATACTGCTACATCTAGTTCTCAAACATTGTGTAGACTCTTCATTGTGTAAACATTCTCAGATTTTTGTTAAAGCAACACACCATCTAATTACAATCTTAAGAATACTATAATATTTTAGATATTGATATCTATTATGCACAGATGATGGATATACTTTAGATATTTCGAAAATTTCAATTCGTATTTACAATCATGTCGAGGCGACGAAGAGTAAAACAATAGTAGACTAAAACTAACAACATCTAACACACTAAGCAACAAATCAAGAAGTAAAACTTCTGTTTCTCCCGTTCTTTAAGAGCCTAAATTAATTTTACAGTGGAAACAAAGGTTACTATTCCATGAGTAATAACTCTCAAAGATCAATCATCTATTATCAGAACGCGAAATGGGCATTCTCAGTAAATTCCTCCAAATGCTCGCCAAGTTTACCGCCAAATTATTAATTAGTTAGGCTCCGGTAAACTTGAGTGAAGTGAGTGGAAGTTGAACTATTTAATGAGTGAGTGCAAATGCCTTTGAGCGCAAGTTCCACCATCCCAGCAAAGCAGGATGATGTTATATGATGAAAACTGATGGTCAATGGGATCAGGCGCATAGAGCAGACTTTTCTGAGGAGTTTTTGCTCTTGATCATAAATACATCGTGAGATTTGAGAGAACTTAAAAGAAAACGCCAGCATGGGTAAGATAACTAAATAATTTAACAACATCATATTATTAGATAAGATAAAAGAAAAGTTTTACTTTATAATTTTTTGTTTTTACACATGTCGTTGCAAAAATTCAAAAAAAAAATGAATTTCTAATATTTTAGAAACTATCCAGAAAAAGATATATATTTAACTAAGCATTATTCTTTAAAAGCCTTCAGATATGAAGACATATTGCATTATGGTGCTTTTGTCATTGACGAGTTTTTCAATTTAAATTTTCTTATTTCAGATGCATTATATGATCAATAGTTTCTGAACGCTTTCGAATTCAAATGATTTGTCCGAAGAATGCCTCAGAATTTCACCTATCTGAAAATTATACTTGATTTCACTATGAAAATTCGGTTATAAGAATGTTTATGAAACCGGTGAGAAATTTACGCACGTTTAGAGAAAGCAGATAATTATTCAACAATAGCATTGCTTACTGCGTTCATAAAAATAGTATACTTTGGAAACAAAACTGATGTATTTATGATCAAGATTTTTAAAAAAACTTTCCGAATTTTTTCCCAAGGATTTTCGTCTACGAAAAGGCAGAGCTTTCAAGCAATCTATTTAAACTTTTCAGAATTTGTGCCAAAGTATTATTAAAGAATTTTATTCTTTAATAATAATACATATTCTTTAATAATTACTTTGATAATGTGAATGTTCAACAAATAAGAAGTGCTCATCTTATAAAACGATATTTATAAATGAGTTACATTTTTATTGTAGAGACTCTATAAAATGTAATCTGGTTACAATTTTTTTTTCGTAAAATCTTATAAAAATAAATATAATCAAAAAAACATTTATTTTCTAAAACATTGATAAAATATTTAATTTTATGCTTTATAAAAGGCTTATTTTAAATCAGTTTAAAATTTAAAGATTAGGATCACCAGTAACACCGTATAGAGGTCACGTAGAAGAGATGAATTCAACTATATTTTAGTCACGTTTTAGTCTATATTTTATTATAAAACTTATTAATTTCTTGAAATTTGTCTGTGTAATTTTTTCAGGTTGAGAGCATTGCAATTCTTTGTGCTGTTTTTATATGTACTGCTTTAAGTTTCGATTCTTAAACCGAAGAGAAACATTAACATTATTTATAAAATGAAATCTTCATAAAAGTTCTTTTTAGAATAAATTATAATTGATGAAACTTTTAAATAATTTTTAATCTATTGTTTATTTTATTAATTTAATTATTTTTTCAAATCTTGCAAAAATAATTTATTGTAATTTTTAAAAGATATAAGCACATAAGTGGAACAAAGGTCTTCTGTTTGTAATTTTTTTTTCTCTGAAGAAAAAAATGACTGTCCAATGTCTAGAAAAATATGTTTATATATGCATGTTTTGAAACCAACGTGGAATATCTTTCCAATTTCTTTCTAAGCGTTGCGGAAGTTCTCCATTACACTTAGAAGAAACTGTCTTGTTAGATTTAGTTTGGAGACAAAAATTCTTATAATACTTTGAAATAATTTATTGTCCAAAAAAAAAAAAAAAGAATATTTCGTATACATTCCAAGGTTGTATTGGAAATTTCTGAGTAGAAAATTTAGTTTCAATTGATAGACTCCTTAAATGAATTTAATCATTAATTTAGTGAATTGTTTTAAAAATACAAAATCCGAACTGTTTTATAAACATGTGGATGAATACAAATCCAGTGTCAGTGTATTGACAATAAAATATGAATTAAAAAATATATATTCCTTTATCGGCAGGCGCGTGCTTTTACTTCACTAAGCAACTCTTAAAGTATTGTAAGTATTAAGAAAATGAAACCAAGGATATCTTTTTTTTAAGCTAATATTTTGTGTGAAAAAATTAAGGCAAATACGTCTTTATTTGAATATTTTGAGGCAAAAATATTTCCAGGCATATATATATTTTGAAAAATAAAATTTCATTTTCGAAACGTACTCCTGTTAAGAAGAATACATTTTTTATCTGCAGAAATGCATATAAAATAAGACAATAATGTATTCCATCAAGAAAAGAAACTCTCACATTTATAAAAATGTAACTTATTGTATATGATGTATGTTATAAACAAAAAGAAAATCATTAAACAACAACGAAAAAGAAAATAATAATAACAAATGACATATGTATGGCAAAAAATGAGACAGTATTATTGTTGAACATTTTTGTGCATATAGCTACTGCCTTATTACAGTGATGATTCTCAATGTGTGATGCAATAATTAGCCAGGCTTTCGATATATCCTTACTTCATTGGAGAGCTGTTGCTCTACTTAATCTACAAAACAATTCTTCGATATTTATCACTTTTCTGGCAAATAATCAAATCACAAAATATCTGTAGATTTTAAATGATGCATGAAAAAATATCCAGTGGTTTAGGAAATGAATATATGAAGGAAACTTAGTTTTAAATTACTTGAAAACAAGAGATTAAAAAGCTAAAGGTATTGTTTGATAGACGCATTTTCTAAGTTATTCTATTTTAATCTTAATTAGAATGAAATAAACCCCGAATTTACTGATTATCGCACTGAAGGAAAAAGACAGGCAAAAAAAAAAAAAAAAAAAAACCCCCGATAAATTTGGTACATTCTCAAGAATAACTTCATTGAAATTACACCATTTTCATTTCTTTTAATTCATTTCAGACATCTAATCTGGGCTATAATTTACGCTCTACGGTAGTAAATCAGATGAGCTATTTCAACGAAGCCTTATAATCCCGGCAAAAAAAAAAAAAATGTTTTTCTTGGAGCGTAAATCTGCAAAGCCAAATAAGTAGAAGACTCGAAACTAGCAACAGGGATTGTACATTCTGCCAAAGAATTCGAAGGCTCTGAGATAAAATTATCATAAAAATACAAATTTTAACGCAGGGAAGCAGACATGAAGCTCTTCTCGCTGAAATTAGCATAACAATTAAAAGCACGCTCGACGAGTTGGATGAGATAAAAATAATTTTGCACACACACTCCTCCAAAGTTTCAGAGTCCCCCTTACAAAGCCATCTATTAATTCAAAAATTTTTCTCTCGGAAGACCTCAGCAAACAAGCATTTTAATTATCCCAGTAAGTGAATTACGGCTTCAAAAGAACGGATTTCGTATTTCCATCGGAGAAAAATTGTATTTCACATCTATAAGCTTTTGTTAGAGTTCTTGAATATTAATAAAAATATTATTTGGTCGAGGTAAACATTTAGCATGGAGTTATAACAAATAAGGTAGAAAAATTTCTTCTAATTCAGAAATGTTTTCCATTCTATGAATCTCAATAAAATTCTTGTGTTATTTTTGCGGTTTAAAGAAATAAAATAAGTTGCAGTGCCTAAATTCTACAAATATTTATTTTGCAGAAAAATTTAAGAGGTCACAGTACCCTAACCTATATATTTAAGAATTTTATTAAATGCTTCGTAATTAATTTCATTGTGGAAAAATGATTTATAGAATTGTTGCATTGTTATGAAAACATTTTTTATTATTATTCAGTTTCTGAAATGTTTCATAGCGCATATCTTAAAATTTTTCTGTTTTTCTAAACAAGAACATTTATTAATATGAATATCTGCTTAAAACTTATTCTTTCTTCCACTAAAGTACTAATTTATTTCAATCAGACTATTATAATACAATTTTAAAATTCTCACATATATTTTTAACATCGGATTAACAATTTTAACGATAATATATAATTCAGCCAAAGATGCGTACTAGAAACTACAAAGTCATATAAGTAAAAGACAAAAAATCCACTACTACAACAGTAAATCAAGCCAAATAATTCAAAACCAATTATTGAAAATAATCAGAAAAATAAAAATTTCGATACAGTTAAATAAATACGAAAGCTTTATTAGAAAAATTAATGCTACATTTAGAAATATGTTTGATAAGTTTAGGAAAATTATATATTCAACAACAACTTAGTCTTTAATGTAAAACGATGAAATGGAAGCTCAGATATGAAAAACAAAATTTTATAATTCAGAATATAGAGGATATTTTCTGCTACTTCGCTGAATTAAGTTTCTTGAAAATAACTATTGTATTGTTTCATATACGATTTTTAATTCATTCCATCCATATTTCTAACGAACGAATACAACAATTTACAAATTATCACAGTTAAGACATTCTAATAAATTTCCAAAAATTTCAGTCAAGCCATAATTAATCTTTTTCAGGTTCGTCACACTTTTGCTTTGCTAAAAGCATTCATTTGAAGAGTGATTCATATTGTTTTTGGATTGCCTGGGTTTCATATTTTGATTTTGATTTTTTATATTTGGGATTATATTTTGATAAATAATTCAGATACTTTAAAAAATAGAATAGTCAGAAAAATCTAGAATTCGATGCGATGAAACAAACAAGAAATTTCTGTATAAAAATAGGCGTAAACTATACGTTTAGTTGTCAAAATGGATAAGAAAAAAATATTCATTAATTCAACCTAAATATTTGAAATTCATTAAGATTCATCAATTTCTTAGATAATTTTTCAAGCATAAATGCACAACAAAAATTGTTTAACTATCCAAGTAATTAAATTATTTCGAAACAGAATGTATACTTTTATTTTAAATTAATTACAGGAAAAATTAAGTTATTTTTTTTCTACATGAGCTTCTTATCATACAGAATTTAAATTAGAGCAATTTTTATTTAAGGTAAAGATTTTAATATTGAATCCTATCAATTATCATAAAAAAAGCTATTTTGAATATATAAATATCGGCAAGAAAATATATTTGTGATGAAATTCGAGCTGTTTTTTTAATTTAAAGAAATTAAAATTATTTGCTGTATTTGAGTTTTACTGAAGATGAAAAGAGAATTATTTTTCTGAATGAGAAAACTATCTAACTAGTATGTGAGTTTTAAACCCTATTTTGCAAAGTACCAAAGTTATTGCAATTTTTTCATTTTTCATTATTTGAAACTCTCATCAAACGGTTAACTTTTATTCTTAATAAGAAAGTAAGTAAATGTTTGGCAGTAAACTTCTTTCTATTGTGAAAGCGATAGCTCCTAAATAAACGACTTCATTTTAACAAATTTGATTTTTTATAGAGAAATCAGTTCTAATACAAATGAACAAATTATGAAACTGAGATTTCCACCAAAAATTTGGAAAGTTTTTGAAATTTGATCAAAAAGATACCTGTTTTATTCTAAAGTTTTTCGAATAACTTAAAGCTTTATAAAACAATTTAACTTTCCATAGCAATCTATTCATATACAGCTACTGATTTTAAATAACGGTTACGATTCTGAAATATTTTATAATAGAGAAAACTTATAGGAATTGGATAACTAAATTCATTTAATTCTCATTACTTTATAAAAATTGGAAGCCACAGAGTAGGCAATTAAAAAATTCCCAAACAGCCCTTTCTCGCATCTTATAAACAATATATATCATGATTTATGCAATGCAACAAAATGTTTATCAACAAAAATGTCTTTGATTTAAGAAAAAACATAAGTGTGGTACAGTATGAGAGCAAAATAGCTAATTAAAAAAGATGCTAGAATAAAGCAGTTTAAATATGTGTGAGCAACAAAAAATATCCATACCTATTTACTTCTGTAACTAAACTTTGGCTATAATTACGATACTATTTTCATTCTTTTACTTAATTTATCCCTTACATTAAAACATATTCATCATGCAAAAATACGATGCATCTTTACCTTTTGATCATCAATAGCGAAATAAAAGGTCTGTACGAAATATTGGTGGCAGCAAGGAAATTTTAACAGATTCACTTCAACAATAGAATATATTGTTGTAAAATACTCTTAAAATTAATTAATTAAAGATTGCAAATTTTTGTATCATTAAAAAGACAATATTTTGAACTTTCAAAGGGTGTAAAAATAAATTTTGATCTGTAATTGGGAATCGTCATGGAAAAAACGTCAAAATTTCTTTTTTTTCTAATGAATTAAAATTTTGTTTGAAAATTCAAAACCATCACAACAGAATATTCATATTTTCATAGTCCAAAGTATTTAGTGCAAATTTGTAGCTCTCCGACAAACAATATGGCATGAAGACCACCAAAAAACACACAGACATACTTATTTTCCATGGTTATCAGTTTTATTCCATTATTATATTTAAGAATGTTATGAGCACATCACAGCATAACAATTGGTTTTACATTCGACTGACGAAGAAATAAACTCACCACGAATTCATTTGTGTCGAAATGCGCCAAATTTCTGCTTATTGCTTTAAAAGGCTCTTTTAGCATCTTGTAGCATTTTTCATAATGGTAAAAATTAAAGCAAGCAATATATATAAAAAAATAAATCAATTCCTACTTATATTATTTATGATCGGTTGTCACGTCAGTAATATCAGAGCTTGGCGATCATTTGGCGGCGGATTTGGCAAACAAATATAAATTACTGGAAAAATATAATTAATTAATATTTGAAGAAAAAACATTATTAGCATCAAGTGTCATCCACTGCAAATTAAAAAAAAATATTTGAACATGAGTGGAAGAATAAAAAGTATTTTATTAACGAATGAAAATTTGAAAAAGATATATAAAATAGCAAGATATATATAAAGTATATAGCGAGAGGGTGAACTAATAGTAGGATTTGAAAAAATGACGTAAATGAATTTTGCAAGTAATCTATAGAAAGAAGCTATTGAAAATATTGCTCTACAATCTTTCCCTTTTGATATTTTTAAGCAATGAAAACAATCACTAAAACATATTTATTGATGAATCATCCGACGATTGAATTTTAAAAGTTTATCCAAATAAGGGTTAAAATTTTGAAATTAATTAAAGTTGCTATTCAACGAAGATGCTAGAAATAGAAATAGTCAAAAGTGAAAAGTAAAATTTTTAATAAAACCAACTTCCATATTATAAAAACATGTTATATATGATATAGAATAGTTATTTTTCAATTATTATGAGAATGTTTTATATAATATAGAATAGTTATTTTTTCATTTATTATGAGAAAAAAAAAGAACTGGTGCATTTTTTCAACGGACTTTTCTTTAAAAAATAATCTGTAGTAAAAACAATTTTCACTTTTATATATATATATATATATATAAAGCTTACAGCATAATAACGCAACACATTTACATGGTGTGAAATCTTCAGTTTCAGAGTTTTAAACTTGTTAACCCGAAATCCTTAGATTTTATTTATCTTCACGGAGTTTTAAATTATTATTGGCTATAAAAAGAAGAAAAAGAGAGAGAGAGAGAAAGACAGAGTAAATAGACGCTTTGGCGCAGAGGGAAGAAACTCTTTCTAAATTATAGCAATCGCCTTAACGTTAAGATAAGCCAATGAAAAATATCTTAAATACAGGTTTTGATCACTCTATTAGTCTGAAGTAACAGCGCCATTTGCAGAGGAACCATCGTCATCTATTACATCTCTCACTTTTATTTCACTTTGATCCAACGCTGCATTGCACAAAAAACGATTAGCTGTTTCTTGGGGGATTTTTGTAAGGGATGAAAACATTTCCTCTTTGTCTGAAAGCACGTCACCGGAGCTAGTATTTCGAATCGCTTATTTCAACGAATCAAGATATCGTTACGAGAGGATTGCTTTATCATGATAGCATCTTATCAATGCTTTTTGCCGATAATTATAGATAAGATCTATCGGCAAAACATAGCATAGGAAACTGGAAATATAATACGAATGATGTCATTTCTTTAAGTTGATGCTCTAAAGTAAAAAGAAATAGATAAATAATAATAATAATAATAATGAGATCTACCATCGCAAATTTCAAATTATTATGTGAGAACCTTTTAGTTTTTTATTATTTGCATGAATTAAGTCATTAACCAGTATCTATCCTTATATTATATAAAAAAATAATGGGTTTTCTTGATCTGAAAATCGCTCGAAATTGTGTGTATATATATATATATATATACATTCATCATAGCTGTCTTTTTCGAAGGAAATTAAATAATTTAAATTTTATAATTTGTTCAAAAAATTCACTCGGGTTTAATAAAAGTTTTGATTAAAAAAATACTTTCTTTTCCACCCAATAGGGAAATAAGACTTTATTCATTCTTAGGGAAATTTGAAGAGGTTAACTTCTGTTCCAAGATTAACCCATTATGAAACTGTTTTACGGTCTCAGAAATTAGAAAATAGCGGTTTGTGTTTACAAAAATACTGTTTTCACAAAACAATGCTAAAGTAGTTAAAAATTATCATTATATATAGAGAGAGAAAGAGAGTGGGGAATGGAGACCAATGGTGACCTCGTGATTGTTTCAAACCTGTTCAAAGTGGTTAACAACTGAAATTAATTAAGACAAATAATTATTTAAGAAATAATAATGGTCTCACATGATTACTTGAAATTTGTGATCGCAGATTTCATTTTTTTAATCTTTGTATAAGGATATAACAACAAAAATCATTTATTTAAGTTCTACTTCCAAGAAATAAAAGATCGTAGATAAGTGCTAATTATCGATGCAAAAATATTTGTTATTTTAACTTGGAATTTTGGCGCAAATAAAATTATTTCAATGTTCCCCAGAACATTCGTTAACACCTCTTCTATTGTTTCTTTTTGTTAAAGGAAACAACAAGAGAATGTTATTCTTTCGATCCAAAACGAAATAAGAATGTTGCCACTCGAAGGAGATTCGTCGATTCATTAGTTGCATCGTACAATTAATCTATTTCTGTTCAGTAATTACTGATGGAAAAAAGCCATCGCACTTGACGCAATTAAAGATCGCATTTTTCGAAAGGTAATGCGCCAAATCAGAAGTCAAAGGCATCGAACACTCGAGCGCGATTTGCAAAAGTATCTGAAAGCTCTTATTTAAAACATCAATTATCACTGAATGCATTTTTGTGTTCAAGTGCTTGCCGTGAGTCGCAATTATTGAATTTCGCACAATAAGCATTACAATTTCCCTCATTTAAATACAATTGCGAAGCTTAACAGAAATATAATTACTTTCTTTGTGATTAGGAATCAAAACTGGTAAATAGCCGACGGAATTCTGACGCGCAGAATAGTAATGATTCGAAATCTCACACTTATCGCCTTTATCGACTCTCTTAACTTTCCATTCATATCAAAGTATTAAAGGAATTTTATCCATTCGGTAGCAAATGAATTAAGAATGTATTTCCGTTGAAACACTCATCATTAAATTAAATTTATGAGATGAATCTTACTAAATTAAATCTCGTCATTTAATAAATATTTCATATCAAAATCTATGAACGTGTGTTGGAATTAAAAAAATATGGGAAATCCATCAGAAATAGGAATACAAAAATTCATATCTCTTCAAAATAATAAGATTCATCTTGACAAATCCTGAACATAATTACTTGACAAATCCTGTACTGGATATTATTTACTACGTACTATTGCAAATCAGATGTGATCATTTACTGCATAGTATTTTAATTCAGATACAACGTATTACCTTAATTTTGGATATACAGTAGCCTTTTAAACCATTCAAAAAAGTCACAATGAAATATTTAATTGGAAATGCAACAGATATCCTGACATTTTTTTAAACTTTTAATTCCCCCTGACCTTGAAATTATACTAAAGAAAAAGAAAACCCCCAACAAATAAATTGTCCAACTGGAAATACAAATATATAAAATCCTGCAAGGATATGAGTATGCGAACCATGCATCTCTTCGAACGTAAATATTTCTTTCATTCTTTCCGACGATTTGTCATTCACACTCCTCTTGTCTGCATCGTATTATAAGACTTGAAACATTATTTTCCAATCAACAGTCTTGCTTTGCTGCACTTTTTAGGTCGAGGGCCCTGTACCTTGGAAGTACCAAAGAAAGCTCCTGTATTCTGTACTTTCTCGAGAAAGCTGTTGTACCTTGGAAGTATCAAAGGAAGCTCTTGTACCCTGTACCTAGTCGATAAAGATCTTGTACCTTGGAAATACCAAAGAAAGCTCTTGCACCCTGTACTTTGTCGACAAAAATTGGAAATAAAAACTCAATGAGATGATTAAAAAGACAGAATTTTAACCTGAACAAACTGATTTCGTTTTTAATCACAACAGTTCGAATGACAGTGATTGTGCATTTCATCCACTCTTAGTTTTAAATAGAATATATTGAACGGAAAATAAGTTGACATCTTGCAACACATACTAATTGGTTTAAATATTGCAGTGACATTATTGCTGTTTTTAAAGTTTTATCGTTACTAAATGCCTAAAAGGAAATTCAAGAGAATGTTTAACATATTACATCAGTAGGACATAATAGAACTACTTTCTCCGCCGACACTAACAAGTGAATTCAATAGGAAAAAATGAGATTATTATAGAATATAAAATTTTAAAAAACATTTCGAATTGTTGTACCAATTATTCACATATAAACTATGTTCATAAATAATCTAAATATAAATGAAGTAAGAAGAATATTTATAGCATTTATCTGATGCATGTAAAGAAATGAACTTCCGATAAAATGGCGAAAATCATAGTTTGAGTAGATTTCAATTTTGTATTATATTTTTGAATACTGCTTTTTTCATTCCTGTCAACCATGAAATACTTTTCCTGCAAATTTTATTTCAAATATTTTTTATTTGTCACAATTGTTTCCGAAATAATAATAAATAATTATTGTGAAAATAACTATTAATATAATAAATTAAAACGCCTTAAAAAAATTGGTTCTTTTCCTTTCAAGTAATGAGCAAAATAAGTAAATAACTGTATAAGCAACTAGAAAACTGCAGAAAATTTGAATATTTTTTTCACTCTCAGATAAAGAGCATTTTCGATAAATAATTATAATTGAATACTTTGCCAAAGAACTCAATAATTTCTTATGACACTAGCCATTGGACAAACCCGCAGTTACAAAGACAGCGATATAAGCCGATAGGGAGCGTCTCTTGTTTTAGTAGCGCCAGCTAGGGTCAAGAGTATGACTTTGCCACTCACGCATCACTCATTCACTTGCACAAACCTTTTTTAAAGGAAGGCGCATTCACACATCTTACAGATAGAGCAGGGGACGAACAATCATGTCCGAAACGGGACTCGAACCCAAGACTCTCAGAAGAGATGCGCTACCTCTATGCCGGGACACAAAACAACTCTAAGCCTCTTTTAGAAAATTCATACTGCTATTTCTGGTATAAGCTAAATATATAAAATAAACAAATGATAAAATCAGATGAAGCAATGTTCCAAATACTAGGCAATGGGTTTGTTTTTTCAAAATCATGTATTACTTATAAATGAAACGCTATAGTTTGATTCTCTTAAGCTAAAAAATATCTACAAAGCCATAGTAATATTACAAAATGTTTCATAAAAATAAAAGAGAAAAAAAATTATAAGTTTATTCTTTTCTCAGCGAACAATAAGGATATTTGTATTTATTACTTTTCACCTTCTACTTCTTATTTCAAATTCAAAATTACAAATATTATGGGAAATTAGAACCAAATTCACCAGTTGGTAACTTATACGTAAAAATTCAAAATGTAATTAATTTATTTATTGATAATTAATTTCCAAAACTTGTAAAATAGAGCAAATTTTTTGAGAAAACACAAATGCACAACAATTCAATATACAAGTAAGTAAACAAATTCAATGACAGAATTCCATCTTTATATATATATATATGAAAAAAATCAAAATAGATAAAAATTATTTAAAAATTTGCATTTTGGCCCATAATATAAACTTTGCTGTTTAAAATCAATTGGAGCATTATGAAGAAGTAGAAATAGTGAAAAATATAGATTTAAGAAATTAAGATTTTGAATTCCAAAAGAACGCGTTTTAAGTGAAAATATTAAGTTTTCTACATCCATTTATGCCAATAATGCAATTTGCAGCAAATTTTTACTCTCTAACTTTATTCATTCGAAGTTGTTTAGAATGAATTTGCATTCATAGTGGAATTTGTCTATCTCTCTAATAGCCTAAAGAATCACAAACAAAAGAAAATCGATATATTTTGTATTTCAAAACTACATTTTGGCAACAATCTATGAAATGGAAATCTAACAAAAATTTGTTCCTTTTAAAAAATCACAAGGAATTAATTAAAAATTAAGATGCCTTTTTTGTCTTTTCCACAAACAATTTCTTTCACTGAGGTTTAACCTAATCTCTATTTCGAAGGAAAATAATTTCAGTGATAAAATATATGTAATGAAAGCTTAGTAAATTAATTATCTCCATAGATTTTAAGATTCTAGGGAAATAAAGCAAATTCCATATTCTCTAAATTTCCGTCATAGGAATATAATTGTTCTCCCAAATATTCAAATTAGTTCTGATAAAAAGCGTCGGTTTTCTTGTTTATTTTGTTTTAATTTATTTTTTACCAACTATTAAATAAAAAAAAATTGGACGATGTTTTTAAAAACAATAATACAATAATTCACTAAAAAATAAAAGAATTAAAATAAAATCTTTAATTTTTAAAAATAATCTTTTGTTTTAATTCAAAAGATTTGATTTTTGTTATTATTTAGCTTAATTTCTTTCCTAAAGAGCATGAAACAATAAAAGGTGATTGAAATAAAAACTATATACAATATTTTCTATACCTTTATTTTCCTAGATTTGAAAGATATAAAAGAATAATATTTGCTATCAATGGTTTAAAAATTTCATTTGCAAACATTTTTTCTGATATCGAGTCAATTTCATTTCTAATACTTTATCTTCGTCGAAACAGAACTAAATAATTTACGAATTCTCTATAATGAGTTAAATTGAAAAAAGATAAAACCTCAAAGTAATATCTATCATAAGTCGTAATTTTAAAAATTTACTGTTCAGTAAGAAAGTAAGAGGCTTTTTCTTTCGATTGAAAACCTTTCAGTAGTAAAAAATATGTTTGCCAAAATGCAACTTAATTCGAATACTTCCATCTCATATCTTTTAATGCATGAAGGGGAGAGGAGGGGTATTTATTTTTTGCATTTTGATTGGCAACATTTTTTAGCTAAGTAAACAAAGACTGCATTTATTTGAAATTAAACAGTGGTTTTAAGATCGAATTTTCTGAAAGTAATGCTAGGAAGAATTTAAATAAAAAGGTAACCAATTTAAATAAAAGCGTTTTTTATCACAAGAATGGGAAATAAATTATCTTTGTGGTTTTGAAAAATAAATTATTTTCAATTTAGAATTTAGTCTTTTTTATTCATTTATTTGTTATAATATTATCACTTTTCAACCAAAATAATACTCTTTCATGCATTTCAAGGAAATACAAAAGATTTAGAAACATATATAGAATAATTTGTAATAATACTATTTTATTTCAAGCAAAGTTTATATATATATATATATATATATATATATGGTATACCTTTGCATATGAATTAACCCAATAGATGACACTGGGACTCTTCAATTATTTATTACCTAGCATACCATGAGCAGAAATCAAAATTAGACGCGTGGAACAAGATGGGACACTTTCTCTAAAAATGTTTTGGCCTGTAGCTTGTATGTTATGTCCTTTTAGTTATAAGTATTGGTAATGAGAGCTCTTACTTAGTTTATGTTACTGTATTTTTTTCTTGAATTGGTGGGTTGTATTATTTCATAATTTATTGTTTTTATTTCATTTCTGTACAAAAATAGTTTATCTCTTAAGTCTAAATTTCAGGGGAATTTTAGATCGTGAGGGATCAATACTATTGGACTGAGTAAAATTCCTCAGAAAAAATATCCCTTATTTTGACCCTTATTCCTTCTTGCTTGAAGATGACCTTTGAGAAAGTCTTCAGGTGGGATACTTATCTTATTTGGATCATTTTTCCTTTTAACTTGGTATATATTGTTTATTGCTTATTGTCTGGATTCATCTGTGCTTTAGTAGTAGTTGCATTAGCACTCTCACAATGGTGCTTTGTCTTTCTTTTTTAAGTTTGATTCTGAAATAGATTTGGTTATGTGTGTGTGTGAGAGAGCGAGAGAGAGTGTGTGTAGCTTAGCTAATCTAAACAAAGAAGCAAGCATCATTTAACATTTGTGACGGTATATCTTTCGCATAACATTTGAGTTGCTAAAAGTGATTAATTTTAGTTCCAAAGTTTACACTTTTAGAATGTGGGATTTAAATGCTAAAAAAATTGCATTGATTTTAGGTTTGAAAATAATGCTAGTTCACGAACTGAATACTTGAAATTACTGTATTTCAACTCAAATTGCATAGAGATTCCGTATAATTTTAGCTTCTGAAATTAATTAAAAAAAATATCAATAAATAAAAAATTTAATACAAATTTAAAAACAATTAATACAAACATTATATTTTTATATATCATTATAATCATTATATACATTATTATTATAAAAATTAAAATTGTTATACAAGCTGCTTAAAAAATTGGTGAATGTTTTGAAATGTTTTTTTAGATTTTAACAAAGCATTTTAACGATAAACAAAAATCGTTTCTTATTAATATTAGTCTAAATTTGTACTCTAAAAGCTTATCTTTATTTTATTTCTTGTAGTCTTTAATTTCTTTTATTAAAATTTATGCAGTAGGACAACAATAACAAAAAGAATTGCAGTGTAAAACTAAATTATTTAACATTTGGGAGTACTATCTTTATATTTATCTACACGAAAAATTTAGGAAGGTTTTTTAAAAATATGTTTTAGTTAGCATTGATTATGATGTTTCATTTTATACTTAAATATTTTCAAAAAGCTTTTTAATTTTTCCTATTCTTCGTTCTTTTGTTAACTTTATTGCCGAAAAAAATGTGCTTGAATTTGGAGGAAGAGCTGTAGCAGTGTGAGTCAAATTGAGCTGATCAAATCTGAGAAAAGTTCTTTCTTCAATATTCGACTTCCCTACGATATGGAAACTCTAAAAGCAATTTTGTTAGGTTATTGAGATATTTTAATATTAAATTCATAAGATGAGACGAGTTATTTGTGCTTCTGAAAACAATGTGATATGGAATTTGAAATGCAATATAAAGCGAATTTTTAAACATTATGTTTCAATTAGTTTAATAATTTTTTTAAGTCATCAAGTAGCTTTATTAAATGGCGACATTATAACCTGATTTAAATTGCATCAAACAAAACAGCGTACAATTTTAGAGTGGCTTACTGGCAAAATTATTAAATTAAAATTAGAGTTACTCAACATTTTACTTTTTATAAAAACGGTATTATTAATTTTCTTTTCTCATTTGATACGATGAGGAAGTAACTGATTTAAATAGCTGAAGTAGCATAGTATTAAAAGGAAGTAGCTCAATTTTTTAATGCCGTGTCCTATAATAAAAAAAAACGAAACTAAGTTTTTTTTAATCATAAGAAATTGCTTTTTACGCATCATTTTAACATCAAGGATCATCAAATATGTTTGCAATGCCAATACTTTCATACCATCAGATATTTCTCTTATCATTATAGCATAGAAACATGAAATGTTAATTCATAATATATAATCATAAATTAATATTATCGATAACATAAATATTTACCTTTTTAAAGACAACACATTCTATTCATCGACGACAAAAAAGCATTCATAAGTTTGTTCTTACCTGAAATAAAAATATGAAAGTCTGAATAAGATGATAGGAAATGAAGAAATTTATATGAATTCTTGATAATCGTATATATATATATATATATATATATATCATAATTACATACACTAAAAATATACTTCAATAAATTTTCCTTAAAAGTTTAAAAAATAAAAACACAGTAAATATTTAAAATGAAATGTCCAGTTTAGTATAAATATACAATGCATTTACAGCAGGATAAATTCTAGGAAATAATGATAAATATGACTGACTTTTTCTAAAAAATTAGAATTATTGTACTTTTTAGTGTTTGCGAGAAATGAATGTTATGGAAACTAGAAACAAATGCAAATGTATACTTGTCCCTTAGACTTTTACAGTATATATTCAGAACTACCAAATCATACTTCTGGGAATTGGATAGTTAATTGGATAATGACTGTTTGAGCTTTGGATTGCCTAAAAATTAAATTCTGATATCTGTCGCCCTTTTTAACTATCCGAAATATATTTAAAAATTTATACAGTTTTAAAATTTAATAATTAATATTTTTAAAGACATTGATTCAGTTGAGTGAAACATTTAACTTCTTTTACCAATCTTAAATTTTATATTTTCTGTCTAATCTGTAACAGCACATCTCTCCATTCCAATAAATATCAATTATTTTAATATGATTCAATCCTTTTCATCTTCATTTCATACTTCATTCAATAAAATTCATCTGCAAATATTTCATCTTGAATTTTAATTCACTTGACGAAAGCTAAGGAATGAAGATTATATCCAGTTTTTTTTGTATCTTTTATAATATCTGACAAAACTTTGGATTTTTTACATTTTTTTTTAATTCATCAAAATATTTGTTGAATCCAACACGGAGTTATGTTATATATCAAGAAACGGATCAAATATGCAAAAAAAAAAATTTTTTTTTCTTCTTCGTCTTTGTATAAACATCAAGCAGTCAATTAAAGATTTTCTAGATTAACTTCTTTAAAAATTTTATTTGTCTTATAGCAAACCAGAAATTGATATTTTCAAAGCAACTTGGTATAATAATGGTAACTACACTGATGGAAAAAAAATCCCAACACTAGGAAGGACCTGTGCTAGATAAACGAAATTTGGTAGGCATGTTTATACGTCTAAAAGTTGAAGTCGATTCAAGTTTCGAGCTACGCGCGTAAGTGTGGCGCTAGTAGCGACGCTATGAACATGCAAATGAGGTTTGCTTTAAATAAGCGCTGTAAGGTTAGTGATCGTTATTTACAGTTGAGATTTGACATAGTGGGTTAATGTTAGTCAAGGATGCCTCTGAGAAGACGAAGAAGCCATTATCAACAGCTCACTGAATTTGAACGAGGTCGTGTTGTAGGGCTACGAGAAGGTGGGTTTTCTTTCCGCGATATTGCTGAAAGACTTGGCAGGAATGTATCCACTGTGCATGAGTATTGGTGGCAGTGGTCAAGGGAAGGTACTGCCTCAAGAAGACCATGTTCCGTGCGGCCATGTGGTACTACTGAGAGGGAAGACCGTCGTATTCGGCGTATGGCTGTGGCTAATCGTACTGCGTCTGCAGCTGAAATTCCAGCTGCAGTTGGCACCACAGTGACATAACGAACTGTTACAAATCGGTTATTTGAAGGACAGCTCCGAGCCAGACGCCCTGTACAGTTCATTTCGACAGACTTCAAACCACTGCCGTTTGCGACGTGAGTGGTGTCAAGCTAGAGCTCACTGGAGGACGGAGTGGAGATCTGTTGTGTTTTCTGATGAAAGCCGGTTCTGCCTTGGTCGCAGTGATAGCCGTATGTTGGTTAGAAGGAGGCCAGGTGAACGCCTGCTAGTGATCTTTCTGCGGCCTAGACACACAGGGCCTACTCCTGGAGTTATGGTTTGGGAAGCAATTTCGTATGACAGCAGGAGCACTCTCGTGGTTACCTCACGCACCCTGACTGCAAATTTGTACGTCAGTCTAGTGATACAACCTGTTGTGCTGCCATTCCTGAACAGCATTCAAGGGGGTGTTTTCCAACAGGATAACGCTCGCCCTCATACCGCTGTTGTAACCCAACATGCTCTACAGAGTGTCGACATGTTGCCTTGGCCGGCTAGATGATCAGATCTTTCTCCAATCGAGCACGTATGGGGCATCATTGGACGACAACTCCAGCGTCATCCACAACCAGCATTAACCGTCCCTGCATTCACCGCCCAAATGCAACAGGCATGGAACTCCATCCCACAAACTGACATCCGATACCTGTACGACACAATGCATGCACGTTTGCATGCTTGCATTCAAAATTCTGACGGTTACACCGGTTACTAATGTACCAACATTTCACATTTGAAATGGCTCTTCTCGCCAATGGCTCTATCTGTGATCTTGAAACTTTAATCAATTAAATATGTTACCTAGACAAATGTATTCCTAAAATTTCATTACTGTACAATAATTTTTTCTTGGTGTTGGGATTTTTTTTCCATCAGTGTATTTATAATAATGGTTTCAATTTACTGGCTCCAGTAATGCATTTCAGCCGGACTCATCGTGCTTCGATATTTGAGCTGTTTGATGGTCATTGTTTTGCCAGCCAACAGCAAATGAAACTATTTTCATCTGCACTGTATTGCATCAATACTTTTTCTCCCAAATGTTTTCCCTCCGCTTCCATCAATTAACCAGAATTTTCTAAAATCTTTAAATACTTTTAAAACAATATCATGATATTCGTGAAAACAGAAACTGAGGTTGCTAGTTTTGAAATTATTAAATAGTAAAAAAAGAAAGGACTTTTTCATAAATTATTGATCTCTTGATAAACGATATTTGCGCTTTCAAGTCAAGGAACTCATTTTAAAGTAGATTTGTCAACAATGATCATTATTATCAAATCCTTTCCGTTTACTACTTTCTTTTCATAGCATCCGCAATATCTTTTCCTATTTAAAAATACGCCAGTTTCGTTGAACAAATATTTCTATAATTTTTACAAATTTATCAAATTTTAGTACTTGGCAAATTTCTGATAAAATATGTAGTTTTCTTCTGTACCATCAAGGATATCCGTCGCTTTAAAGAATCTACAAATCAACGAACTTTAAGAACCTTTGTCCAGTCCGAACGAATAACTTAAAAAACGGTTTTATAATGACCTTTCAGTAATATTGGCAACAAACACACTGTAGACATTAAGCATGTTTCAGTTTTCACACTTCAGCTCTTAGAATTTCAAAAAGTTGTTCCAGTATGTCTACCCTCTAACATATGCATGCATCAAGTTTGGTAATTTTACATAAAACAGTGTGGATTGTTGAGATTGAACAGTGTGGATGCTGAGTAAGATTCTTGAGAACAATATGGATTGTTAAAAATCAACAACCGTACGCGGACACAAATTTCATATTAATCTTTATTAAATTGAAAGATCAATTTGTTGCTTGAAGATGATCAGTTTGTTAGTCGACTATATTAATCATATTTAATTTTAGGTAAATATTTTATTAATTACTTCATGTACATGTTACTAGGAAATTGCCAGACATTAAAATGGGGTACTGTAATTCTCTTATAAAGTCTCTGTTCATTTTGTAAGTACAACTTTCTAATGGAGGCCAGGTTCATGACACTAAGACAATATTAAAAATGAAAATGTGTTGCTAATCTACAGCAAAAATTGCAGTAATTTTTTGTGCATAGAGTGAATTACATAGATATAAAATAAAAATCTAGTTTATTAGGAAAGATTAAAGAAATAATGAAAATGGTTTAATCTTCCTGGAATGATATGATCTGTTGTTAAAACCAAGCAAGAAAATATTTTTAAAATGCAACCGAAATTCAGACAAAAAATTTTACAACTATTAAATTGTCATCAAGGGAAGAGTAATTTATTAAGTTTTCAAATTGTGTAAAATCCATTATTCAGTAAATTAAAAAAAATAATTAATAAATAAAAATAATATATATTTTCGGAATAAATAAATATTTCCAAAATTCAGCTTCATTCGTTATTAATTAAAATTTTTAAATAAAACCTTGCCTTGAAATGCATATTCTCCAAGGCATATGTCAAATTTAATGGAAGCCGACCAATACTCGACCTAAAGATCGCTGAAACACACATACATGTTGGCATGTACATTCCTCTTTTTTATTAGAGCAGATGATAAAACCTGATAAACAATTTACATGGAGTACTTGACTATCACCGCGACACGCTTATAAATTCTTGTTTCGATTCACTGATATTTAAAAAACTTCGCTTTCAGTTATCATTTTGAAATTCATAAATAAACGTAATAAAAGAAACTCTTGTTTTGAAGTGTTTCAATAAATCTTCTAACCTCTAAAAATGTAAACAAATTTAATATGTTTCTAATAATTCAGACGAAAGACTGAATTCCATATCGGTTAAAGGATATTTTTTATTTGGAATATTTCTTTCAATTTAAACGTTTCCCGACGTGATTTGCAAATGAAATAACTATAATAAAAATAACAAATACATATTAAAAATGTTATATTCCATTCCAATCAGATTCAAACATTGATACATCTTTTCTATTTATAACGCAATGGTACATTTATTCTATTTATATAAGAACATTTAACATAATTTTTCGAAAACATGGCTTTAACAATATTCGTCGTCTTTCATAAAGTTTTGTTCTCATTTTATGGATATATTTTCTTGAAAAAGGAAATTTTATTAGATGCTTCAATGAACATAAACATTCCATTTAATAAAAATCTCTGTTCCCAGACTTTCTGCTTATTTGTAGAAGAATACAGACGAAGAATTCAATTGTGTACTTCTGTTGTATTCAATCATTTCGCCTTTCTAAAAACAAAATTGGAAAAAGGAAAATGCGACAAAAATCCCTTTTTCAGAAGCTGATCACGCAAGCATTTCAGGAGAATTTACATGAAAATTGTTTTTTTTTTTTAGTTGAAAGCTTATAGATAACAGAATGTTCTATCGTAGAACAGGAGATAAAAATTATTTTTTTCCTCCAATAACAATTGAAACATTCTAATCAGTATAAATCTGAATTCGAAATTTCGATATGTTCTAACGTTTTACAATTTTATGAACAAAATTAACATATGCTTTTTTGACATTATTTGTGTGCTGTTGTTGTTTACGATGCCAGGTAGTATAACTCCGATATACCACTTATATGAAACCAAATATCTCTAAAAGTTCTAAAACAATATCAGATCTCATAAAATCTCTAAAATAGTAGACATGTCAATTGGTTTTTTTAGTTGAAAGCTTATATGTAAGAGAATGTTCGATCGTAGAACAGGAAATACACATTATTTTTGTATTCTCGAATAACAACTGAAGCATTCTAATCAGTATAAATCTGGTTTCGGAATTTCGATCTATTCTAACGTTTTACAACTTTATGAACAAAATTAACATATACTTTTTGGCATTATGAGTATATTCTTGTTGCTTCTGATGCCAGGTAGTATAGCTGCGTTATACCACCACCATGAAACCAAAGATCTCTAAAAAGCCCCAAAACAACATCTGACCTCTTAAAATCTCAAAAATAGGCGAATGTAAACATTTAAGAACATGATTGGAGGAGGTTTGATCTGCCTCGCACCAAGGACATTCAGCAAAGATCCTTCGTCCGTGTTGGAAGGGGAGGGATTGGGTGTCTCCACTCAAAAAACGAGAGAGAGCCATTTGCTGTTTTCCAGAGACATCCAGACTGTGACACCAACCGGGACTTTCACCAAAGTACCAAGGATGAGCAGGTGAGATTCTCCAAAGAGCACTCGACTCCATCTTTTTGAAAGAGGAGATTTCAAAATAAGTTAATATTACATCGCCAGGAAATATGTCAGCTAAGGCTGTCTTAACTGATTTGTCCGCTATCTCATTGCCATTTAAACCAACGTGTGAGGGGACCCACTGAAAGTGTATAGAGTGTTCTGCGGAGAGCTTGCCCATAAGGTCTAAGATATTCATCCTAGTCTTGCCCCCTCCCAATGTCCAATGAGAAAGATGTTGTACACAGACTTGACTACTTCTTCTTGTATGCAGCCGACCCCCCCCCCCCCAACAATAAACGTGGCAATATTGACAGGATATAGACATGACTGTCGGTTAAAATCCAAATGTCCCTGAAGACAATTTCAGAGGACTTGTCGATATACTGAAATGTATATGCATACATTCAATTAGATTGTTGGAATTGAGCTACCTTTTTAGACACTAATATGAAAATGCAAGGAATTTTGAAAGAGTAAAGTTGAATGAAAATCCGTTTAATTACCTACTCGTGAGTACGCAAGCACGATAACTCAGTTATGCTCTACAAACTAAACTCAAAATTTCTAAAGGACAATAAGTGCAACAAACTATATTATACAAACTATATAAATGAAACATAATATATTAAAATTTCAATTGTATATCAATCGTGTAATGATAGGCTAAAAAGATCATAGCATACTATATATTTCATAAAATATGAAATTTAACAAAAGGCATGTACGGTATTGTTTGAGTTTAGGAGGAAATAAACTGTTGCTCTGACCTGTGTAAGCAACTAACTGTTCAAGCCTTGTATAGGCCTTTCACCGTCTAAGGGTATGTCAGCATTCTCAGCCTTTATAGCTAATTGATTGGGTAAAATTTGGTATGTGGCTGTTCAATAAAGATGTAGATTTATCTGAAATTTCGGGCCTTATAGCCTTGAATAGCCTTATCTACGAAAGAGAAGGCTATTTGTCTGCTGTCAATAATCTGGCTGCCAAAGATGGTTAAGTAATTAAATTAATTTACTCAATCTCGTTTCTCAAACATTTACTGAGAGCTAGTCTTAGAACTTTAAAATGAACCGTTCAAAATTTTATCTTTTGAAAAATTTGATTAAAAAAAACAATTAAATCAATAATTGATAGTTATCGACTCAAAAATTACAGTGAAATCGAAAAAAACAACAACATTTGAACTTGTACAGCTAATTAATTTCTTAGCCCAGCTATCATTAAATATAGCTCATATATTGCTCTATCTACTCCCATTTGTTGTTGTTACTTATGACACTTTTGGCGTAAGTGTTGGCGGAATTGTGCCAATACGTAGGTTGAATTCCGCCAAGGATCGAACCTGCGATGTTCGGGTTTGAAAGCCAGTAACTTATCCACTATACAAAAATAGCCACTAATGTTTAGTGGTAGTTACTGGCTTATTAAGATATCACCACAACTACGTATTGGCACAATTCCGCTAACACTTACGCCAAACACTTATTAAGCCCACCGACAGTTATCTCTTGGATATTTAAGCTGAGTCAGCGTCTTTTTTTTCAGTCACACCAACTAGGGCCAAGAGTATTTCTTAGTTTCTTCATGCGTCCCACTTTCGCTTGCACAACCCCTTTTTACTGGACACACTTCACAGACAGAAGAAGAATAACCGTGACCGAGCCGGAACTCTAACCCAGATCACTCAGATCATGGTGAGGATAAAGAATTGATAGACAATATTTTTCCCTTACGTCGCTTCATCCAAATAATCAAAACTCAACAAGAAATAAACCAAATACAATTATTTATACACCAGAATAATCTGTATGACAAAAAGTGGATGTTTTGCGCCTCAATCAAAGTTATAGAAATAAATGTTTAATAGCTATTTAAAAGTTAAAATAACAGAAAAAATCTTGCTTTCTCAGTCCAACGTTGATGAAAAATACTGTTGAAAAATAACTACCTACTTTTATAAATTGATTGGGGCAGACAATAGGCATCATTTTTACTAGATTGTCATGTCTGTACAAATTAGAATTTCAGGTATCATTTTTCAAAAAATATGTTAATTAGCTCTTAAAATATTAATTAATTATTTTTCTCCACTGATATGATCGTAAACATATTTACTGTGAAAAAAAAACTGGATAATTAAAGTTAAAATTTTTTAAAAAAATCTACTAGTTGTATGTAGATTTTATATATAATTCGATAAAATCACTGCAATTAGCAAAATTTTAAAAAAATTATTTAAATTTTCAATTTATGAACGAAAATAATAAGTTTATGAAATCTTAACGCTGAATACATTAAATATGAATTGTGTGTTTCATTCTTATAATTTTTTTTGTGAACAGTTTAATGCAATTTTCTCTTTCTTTCCTGAAAAGGACTTTTTATTTAATGGATTCTTTATGTTTTCTTTAAATAAAAAGTCATGTTTATTTCATTCAAATATCAAACTGTTTATTTCGAAATCATTTAAATTTATGTTTAATTCATTTAAAAATATATTAATTAAATTTTTTTTGCTTATTTTATATTATTTGCTAACATTATAATACAAAATCAAAATTGATCAAAAATGATTTTCACTGCAAGTCACTAATAATCTTTTATTTAAATTTTGGATATTTTTTTTAGAATTTTCATAATTGTGGTTCAGTTCAGATAATATCATTCTTTTTTGTGTATGAATATCAAAAGATAGACAATAGTGCGGTTTTTTCAAAAATTAAAATTTTATTCATCAAATACATAAAAACATTCGTCTTTTCAAGCAAGATTCCGTAAGCCCAAAGATTTTGCAAGCATTCAGAAAAAAAAGAGTCTCTTATTCTTTCAATTCCTGCTTTTTCGTTCTGCGAGCCATTTTTGTTTTTTACTCTCATAATTAACGATGTTGATGTTTGTTGTATTGCATATTGTTCTGTATCATTTCATGGAAACTTTTGCCGAGCGGTCATAATTTTTTTTCCTAAATTAACGAAATATTTCTTTTTTTGTTGTTGTGTTCCTTTGGAATTTTCGAAACTTATTTAATCAGCTCAGTATTTTTGCCCAGGCAGACTTGCCCTAATTGCCTAGAGTGAAAAAAAAGAATTTTTGCGCCCCTCTGAGTTGCAAAACAAAAGGTGCAGAATGGTGTAATTTGCCAGAGAAAACTGGCTTTCGTATTCTTCCTAATTAGAAATATTTTTAACGTGAATATCAGATGGGTTCACGCTGAAGTTTTCCCATTTGTTTGCAGACGAAGGAATTTGCAAATAAATGATCAAAAAAGTAGATATGGTATTTTTTATTTTATTTTATTTTAAGAATGTCATGTTAGAAAAAGCACTTCAGATGTATTCTAAATTCATGAAATTTTCTTCCTACTGTGCTTGTTTTTTTAAATATTTTGTCATTCATTCAATGGAAATAATTATTCTGATAAGATTGAAGAAACTTTTAATTCATTATCTAATTTAATTAATTTATTATTCTCAATTCATGAAATTTTGTTTCTACTGCTTTTTTTAAAAACATTTTCCATTCATTAAATGGAAATAATTATTTTGATAAGATTTAAGAAACTTTATTTTCTTATCTACTTTTTAACAAGTTTGCAAATATGGAATTTGTAGTAGGTTTTCGTCTTATTTCTTGACACGTTGAAGTTTTAAATTTTTTTTATGCATAAGTGCTTTTTATATCAATACCCTATTTTACAACTTTCATGTCTTCGTCAATCTATTAACTTAATTAATATGCGATTCTAAACAGAAAGGCATGAGTTTAAGAAAAAATTACAAATTTCTTTAAGATCTAAATTAATTATAAAATCCTTAAGTGGGGAAGTGCGGTCTGTGAGACCACTAGCTAGGGACTTTCGGTCAACCCTATTCTAGTTTAGCTCAATTATATGGATTGAACTTGTTTCGTGACCTTCAATACACGTGTACTTTCTTTACCAGTTTCAGCGGATGCTTTTAAAAAATAATTCCGTTGTTCTTTGAGTGCCATCTCTAAGACTGCACCTCCCTATTAGTATCCCAGTGATAAACAAGGCTTAGCAGGTGGAGATAAAACTTAGGCCACGAAATATCATCCAATTCACTGATCCTATTACGAAGAAGTGCTCCAGACCCTTTTAAATGAAGCAGAAATTAATTTTAGTGATAAGGACAACTGTACAGAAGAGTTTTTCGATGAAAGTTCGCATTCAAATGATTCTGATATGCAGGTCCAAACATAATCAATATTTTTAGTAACAATTTATATTGAAAAAATAATAAAATATATTAATATATACAGGATTCATAAGTGGATTTTTATACTAGTTCTTTATCTGTATATTTAAAATGCCCTAGAAAACCGTGCTACAAAAACCACACAAGACGATAGAAAAAAGCCCAATTTTACCAATTGTCATTTTTTTCGTACAGATTTTTACATTAGATTGTATACCATGATATACTAGGAAAATAAATGTGATTTAACCTTGCTGCTGTGCTCTAGCCTATATGATCCGATACAAAATTTATACCTTTGTAAAAATATATATTACACGGATATTTTCATGAAACTACTTGGCATTTTTTGTAAATAATATAAATATGTATTCCTAGAGCTATGTTTATTTGAATTTCGTAGGGATATTTTTCAACTTATATTTAATGTATCGTTCGGGTCATACTGACCCGATGCAAAGAAATAAATTATTTTTACTCAAACTATTTCACTTTTATTCGGGATAATTCAGAATAAAAGAATAACCATAGTTTCTGCCATTTATATGTTTTCGAAACTTGCTTCTTTGTCGTATGTCACATAACAAGAATCCAAAAGTTGATGCGTTTGGCAAGAAGGCAATCTTATAGCATTGTTTCATTTTTTTTTACTGCTGTATTTCACTTTCTTACATACTGTAAAAGAGTTATGTCTGTGAATGTGAGAGAAAAAATGGCCCAGAAGTTTGAGTCACGCTGATATAGTTAAACTTATAGAAACTTCCGGCAGCGAAGAAGTGTCGGGGTATGAAAATCGTACTAATAATGAAATTGAGATTACAAGTTCTGACAACGGTTCTGATCCTATATTCAGCAAATGAACTATAAATAGAGTATTCAATCAAATAATCGTAAAATAAAGTGGAAGTAAGATTCGCTGTCTCGTTCTTCTCAATCCACGAGAGCTAATATTATAAAAATAACTGCAGGTGTCACATGACATGCAACGTCAAGGGTATCAGACGTAAAAAATGCATTTAAGGTAGTATTTAATTCTACAACTAAAAACGGAACCATAAACATGACTAATGTTGAAGGGAAAAGGATTTATGGAAAAATATTGTTAAAACATTTCAAGCATATATTGGATTATTATTGTTAGATGGTGTTTATAAATCATGTGGAGAATCAAGAAAACGTTTATGAGATAAAGAAACTGGCAAGCACATACTTTTCACATATTTAGTGCGACAATGTCCCTTGAAAGATTTTGCATCATATCGAGAATTATTCGTTTCCTTTAGTTAGTCCTTTCGTCAAGAAAGAAGAAATATGGATAAATTAGCTGCAGTGAATTGTATCTGGGAAAAGTAGATATAAATTGTACCAAAATTATATAATCCGAATGAAAATATAACTATGGATGAACAATTACTAGGATTTCATGGTCGATGTTTTCCTAAACAGTATTTACCAAGTCTAAATATGGAATCAAAATACGAATTTTCTGTGACCACAAAACTTCGTATGTGCTGAAAACACAAATTTACACTGGAAAAGGACAAGGGCCAAAGCCAGAAGAAAATCAGAGAATGCGAGTAGTATGTGATCTCACTTATGAGTATTCGGGACGTAATATTACATGTGAAAATTTTTAACATTTTACAACTTAGGACAACTTTTTATACGGAAAATGACGTATAAAAAGGTTAATTTAGTGACGGAAAATGCATTTTTTATCCCTAACTAATGGTGCATGGCACCATTAGAAAAAATAAATTAAAACTTCCCAAACAAATGCAAAACAACGAAGTTCGCAGCTAATTATTTTATTTCACAGGCTTAAAAGCTGTAAACTATACACCAAAGAGAAAAAATACAATGTTGTTCTTATGGTTATTTTGCATCATGACAAAGAAGTTAGCAACAGATCTGACAAAAAACTATGAATGATTTTAGGTTATAATTCAACTAAAGGTAATATTGATCAACTTTGAAACACATACACTTGTAAAAGAAAAACGTCTGACCCATGATAGCATTCTATAACATTTGCTTGATATTTCAGCGTAAAATGCATTTGCTCTATGCACTTCAATGCATAGTGAATGGAATGAAAACAAATTGACTAAACGAAGGCTATTTTTGGTAGAACTGAGAAACTCACTTATTTCTACCCACATTGAAGCAATTCCACTCCCACCAAGAAATGAGGACTCAATAAATATAGTGAAGCAAATACAGAGAAAAGGAGGAAACGACCGTTGGGATTTGCTGAGAATACTTTATTGTGTGTCAAACGTGCAAGGTGCAAGATCTATCCGTAAAGCAATGTCAGCAAAACTAATATGTTGCGCTGCAATTGTAAGAATAACATTCGCAAATCTTATGTAAAATATTATTGTTCATATTGTAAATAAAAGTTTTAATTTCGAATATTTTTATGTTTTTATAAATGCTCTACATTACCATGAATTTCAATTTCAAATATTTACTATTATTTATATAAGTATTTTATATTATTAGACTTATTTTTAAACTTATATTACTATTGTATAAACCATTTCTTAAGTGGCACCTGTCAATTACTACAAGAAACACAAGTTTTCTTAATCGGATCATATTGACCGGAATATTACATACGCGAAGTAAATGCGAACAGAACAGGAGGGATAAAAAGCATAAAGTAATAAGGTTTTCAAGAATATTATTCATTGTAACATGTAATTTGAGAAAAAAAAATTATGTTTCAAAGCATTTACTTTTTTCAATAATAATACATTTTGAAAAAATTTTTTAAACATATCTATATATCAAGAAAAATTTATTGGCAGTTTTTCCTACTAATACTAATAAATAGAAAATTTAATATCAGTATTAATGAATGCGGTCACACCTTCCGAGTTAAGTCCTTAAATCCCACATCTCCAATTAAAGGTTAAAGGATAGAGACTTAAAGCTACGAAAACATTTTTATGTATAAGCTGTAGTGATATTTTCAAAACTCATTTTCAGATTATGTTTATTTGAATAGGACTTAATGAGAATAATACTGCTCAATATTCCATCAAATTTCAAATTTTATGTTTAGCGCTTTAAATTAAAAGAGCCTACTTGATGCAAAATTTAATTTTTTTCATGCGGTTTTATGTTCAGACATATGCACATAATAAGATCACAAAAATACTATTTCCTTCAAAACCGGCAGCCAAGATTTTTATCTAGTTTCCATAATTTTAAATAATTATATTCTCTATAAGGAAATTATCCATCCAAAATTTAAGTTTACCCAAGCCTGAATTTTTCAGTAAAGGCATTTCCTAAAATAAAACTTTCGTATCTTATTTATAAACGTAAGTCAAACTTATAAAACTTATTGTACTTATAAATGTAAGTCAAACTTATAAAACTTATTGTACTTATAAATGTAAGTCAAACTTATAAAACTTAGCTTATTTATAAACGTAAGTAAAGGAACACATTTTTCCTGCTAAATTTGTTTCAACGTTCTGTTTGTTTCGTTCCATTCATAACTTTTTAAAATAAAATTATCATTTTCATAGGAATATAAATATGCAAGCAAAATTATTCAGACAAATGATAACACATGGATAATATCATAGCTGATGCAATGTATTTGGGACATAAAAAATAAATCTGAAGTCAAATTAATTAGTAGTAGTTTAAATAATTATATATAAAAACAAGTAATATACAAAATAATTAAAGTCAATTCCAACTTATATCAACAGCAATATCTTATTTATGATCGAGTGTCGAGTCGGTAATCTCAGAACTGGCGACAAACTTGGCTATTTTTCAACATATTTGGCGACCAAATAGAAATTGCTGAAAAATTTAATTAATGAATGATTATTTGAAAAAAAAAGTGAATTAACATCAAGTGTCAGCCACTACAAGTGTAAAACAATGTATTTTAACTCCAGTGGATGAATAACAAATATTTCATTAAAAATTGACATTTAGAACATGATAATTAAGTATATAAAGAGAGAATGTAAACTAATAGCAAAAGTTGAAAACAAAGGGGAAAAATCTTATTCAATAAATGCTGATAAGCCATTCTGAAAGAAGAGGAACGATTCAAACTTTTTCTAAATATTTCGATCTTTTATTATGAATGAAAAAAATTAAGAATTCTACGTACCTAAGCTTATTAAAAATTTACAGTTAGTTTAACTGGCGCAAATTCCATATTCACATTTACATTTCACATCCGAGACATTTTTTCATTTCCGTAATTCAATTTAAAATTACCTTACACCTCACTGTTCTTCCAAATAATTTTCTTTTCACTTCTTTTTAAATGAAACTCCTTAGCATAATTCATTCTTTCCTCTTTGAGTTTTTTCCCCCTTCGTTCTTGCCTAACTTAATAGTTGAGGACTCCCAAAACAAAGACTTAATTTTTTTTTAAACAATTCTTATTCTTATAAAATAATGGAAACTAATTAGAATTTTCAGGCGCGAAAATGATTCTTTCCATTCATTCAGAACTCCTTATATATGAAGAATCTATAAAAGAAAAATGGTTCAATTTGTTTGAAGACTTTTACCGAGCAGAGTGCATTTTGATGAATAAATTAATTATGATCGAAATTAATTCTAATTCTCGCATATATGAAATGTTTAACTTATAATAAACTACGGCACATGGCTTTCCACTAACTGTTTTATTGAATTAAGAAGAAACACAGTTTTGAAAAGAATTTTTTTTGTCGCTGCATGTTTTCATTCATTTTGTTACTAGGGGAACGCAGGACAAAGAGGTTTTGATTATTTGATTATCAAAAGAATGCGATTTCCAATTACTATGCGATTTTTCCTTATCTGTAGGACTTGGAAAGGACTTTTTGTTTAATTTGTTAAACATTGTTTAATTATTGCTTTGTTCTGCCTGGGACAACACATGAATTATTTTCAAATAGAAGACTGGAATTTTATATATTCAACAAAACGTATTTTTGTCACTTGATTTATCAGTGAAAGATCAGTGCTATCGAAACTGTTTTATAAATGAGTCAAACGTTTCATTGTTTGTTTTGATTAGCTGTAGTTTTACTTTGATTAACTGTAATTTACTTCCTATTTGGGCATTCACTTTATTCTATCAAATTTGTAACCCTACGAATAGTATTTTATTACTTTCCTCTATTGTATACTTTTCTCAGCAATGATTAAAAAAATAGCATATAAATTTCTTATTAATAATTATTTTAGGAAGAACCAAGCATTTTGGAAGAATAAAAAGTTAGAATAATTACTTTATGCTTAGTAACACATTACTAAATTCGTAGAATTCACAAGTAGACTTTTTACAATTTTCCAGTTTTATTTATTTATTTTTATAATTATTTTAGCAAGTACTAAGCATTTTGGAAGAATAAAAAGAAATAATAATTGCTTTATATTAAGTAACAGATAACTAAATCCTTAGAGCTTACAATTAGAATTTTTACAATTATTTTAATTTAGTTATTTATGTATAATTTTTACTTCTTCAAACAACTTTGACGTCATATCCCCATTACAAATTTCTTTTATCTAGACTGCCTTTGGCTCGTCCTCACTTTAACAGAAACTTTTAAAAGATTCGGTACAAATTACTTCCGTAGTATAAAGCTTATATACTTGAACTCACCTATTTAATTTACTGCTATTTTGATTATTTTAATTTACTTTTTGGTGTACGAAAGAACGAAAAAGGATACCCACCAAATTTTGGACGCGATCTATTCAGATAAAATATTTCTGTTCGGCTGTTGGAATACGATAACACGATAATGACAAGAAGAACGGTGTTATAGCAACATCTTTCCTTTAAAATTATCAACCGATATTCAAATATTGGAATGAAAAATGCTAAATAACAAATCTCATCATCCAATGCATTCAGAGATCAAAACCCTAGTTCAGCCGGAAAACAGTGCGGTTTGGTGATCCAAGGAAGCTTGAAACCTGGGAAGTTATCTATGAACCACTGCTGAAAAGGAATTTTAATTCCCGATTTTAAAAGAGGGGGGAGGCTTTCCAAACCCATTTAGCAGTGGCCGAAACGCGTGTCATTTAGAACTCATTGTCCTCTGAGCGGCCGGGGTCTTAACGCCTCCAGTCACCTATTAGAACTCTCCGCCCTCCAAAGCCATTTCCAAAAATGAGAGCGTAATTCCCAATTAAGGTATTAATTTCGAGCCGCGCATTAACAGTGCCGGTGTCCATAGGAAATATGAATCCTGAGAGGGCCTTAACCCTCTGTAAGTTTATTGGCCAGCGGTCTGCAGGTGATCGGTCCCTGATTGGTCCATTTGTCACGGGACCCATTGTCCGCGACAGTTTTATAAATAGCGCGGAAGGGCCTCAGCCGGCCATTACTTCAGAAAAGTGGAAGCCATTATCCGTCGAATGGATGGGGGCACTCATAACAGGCGTCATGCAAATGGTGTTCGATGGGGCCAGATACATGATCCAATTATGTTGGGAGAAGGCACTTTGTTCGGTCAGTTCAACAGGAGAAGACGGATTCATTATGCTAAATACCTGTTTTCAACAGACACGTCCATCATTAATTTCGCTGTTTTTATTTTAATTATTGTTTTCTGAATAATTTCGTTCATATTCATATTTAAAAAAATTTCATTATTCTTTTCTAAATAATTTGGTTCTTATTCGTTTTTAAAAAATTATTGTTTTCTGATTAATTTGGTTCTCATTCATTTTTTCTTTCTTTTTTATTATCGTTTTCTGAATAATTTGGTTCTTATTCAATGTTTTAAAATTATTGTTTTCTGATTAATTTGGTTCTCATTCATTTTTTTTTTCTTTTTCGTTATTGTTTCCTAAATAATTTGGTTCATGTTCGTTTTTTTTTTTTTCTTTTTCATTATTCTTTTCTGAATAATTTGGTTCTTATTCCTTTTTTCTTTCTTTATCATTAATGTTTTCTGAATAATTTAGTTCTTCTTCATTGGTTTTCTTTCCTTGTTAGAACTGGAAATATTGTAATATTCAATCTATGCGCTTTACACTTTAAACCCGGTAATGAATATGATAGAATGTAATATATATAACAAGCAAGAAGAATGAAATTTAGCACATGTTTTTGGCATCAAAGTTGTAAAGGTTTGGACCAAATATGTCAATGACTTGATTTCTGTAGAACCGAATAAATGCGGATATGCGCAAATCAATAATTCAAAAATGCTAGATTTGAAATTTAAGATTATATATATATATATATATATATATATAATGTTTAAATAAGTTTCTGATTAATAAACCAAAATCATTATATTTATACGTGTACTCGAATACTGTATATTACACTCTGTGTGATTATACTCTATATGCATTCTAAAATACAAAACAAGACGAAGGCCGATTCAGAAGTGAAGTGAGAAGACTCAGGGAGAAATCATTAAAAATATTCTCACTTTATAGAGCTGCATAATCTACATTCAAATTCTTTTATTGTTATACATTATTGCAAGTCGAGTTTAAATAAATATGAAATATCCAAAAATTTCATAGTAGTAGTAAATCCCGAACTATCCATGCGAACTGTGTTACTACTCCATTTATGTGCAAAAGAAAACATAATAAAAAAAAAGTTAAGACCAAATTCAATGGAGTGTCAATAGCTCGTTACAAATTACCTGCCGGAAAGCGTACAACTTGATTTATGTTGATTTATCGCATGGACAAAAAAGCGATTCTCTTTCTCCTACTAACCTGACGTTTAAACAAAGCTCCACTGCTGAAACTACGCCAGTTTTGCTGCGAGGTTGAAATTTTTATCCTGCGCAAGGTGTTTGATTGTTAAGCCCAATCAGATAAAGTCATCAATGGAACTAATCTCGAAACTTACTAAAAGCTAAGTCTTTGTGTTATTTGATAAATGACTTCGGATAGAATAGCAGTTGCTCCAAGACCCGTTGTTAGGATTCAATTGGTTCTTGTCTTCTTTTCTTTTTCTTTCTTTCTTTCTTTCTTTCTCCCCCTACTCTAATATATTTCTGTTTTCTCTTTTTAAATGTATTGCAGGATTAGAGTCAGCAGGACTTTAGATTTATAAGCCTAGAATTTAAGATATTACGTAAATTAATATAGATTAAGTAAGATGTTTTTGCTTGATATATTATAGATGGATTATGAATGTTTTGAATACAATTTATTGTGAGCTAAAACAATATATAACTACTAACAATAATAATTTGTTTAGCCTGATTTGTTTGTAACAGCATTGCTACTATTTTTTTTTTTTTTTTACTATTAGCTTACACTCTCCCAATATTATATAAGCCAAGTAAAAAGGACTACAATAGAATCAAATTTTCAACAAATAGAAAAAGAATCCGACCTCAAGACTTTTTCAAAGATCCCTTCAATAAAGGATTCCTTATTTTAAATCCATGCCTGAAGGTGTTCCTTGAAAAAGTCTTTAGCCCGGATTCTTTTTCTAATTATTGTAAATTTGATTCTATTGTAGCTCTTTTTGCTCGGCTTGTATTTAATTTATTATGTCATTTAGTAGCAGCTACATTAGCGGTCCCTGAATACAATGATAGTTTTTTTAAGAGATTTTAAATTTTAAACGTGTTCGCATCCAAAATAATTTTAGTTTCTATTCCGATTTTTAGTTTCGTTTCCTAAATTATTTTATTTTAGGTTTGTTTCATAAACAGGTTTTATTTCATTTGGCTATTATTTTTGTTTATTTTTTGTAGTTTAACAGTGAATTAAATTTTAATTCCGACATAGTTTGTTTCGTTTCGAAAATATTTGTTAGCTTCGTTTTTCCGAAATAATTTGATTTTTAATGAATTTTGAAAATTGGTTTAAATTACTTAATGCTTTTATGGTTGATTACTTAATATATGTGTATATATAAATATATATAATCAGTACTCACACGGCGTTGCCTGTGGTATAGAAACCACGATAAAAAAATTAGCTTTAAATTATGTATAGCTTCCACTCGATATGACATGCGCATGTTTTGCAACATCAAACAAATATCAAAATCTATTTAGAAGTTTTACAAAATAGCTGCAAAACAATTTTTTGTAGTACACGTGCAGAAATATTTAGAATGGTAAAAATGTTATGTCCTTAGACAAAACATTCAACTAAAAATATACAGTAGAAAAATATAAATAAATTATTGTACCCACACTTATTTATCCATTCTTTATAATTTGGCTTAATGATAATTTGCACTCCTCATGAGGTTCTAAAGCGACACAATTATTTCGCTGGCCAAAAACCTCTCCCACGCTCAAAGTGGGCATTCTTCTCTCATCTTCGCTATTCGAACCTTTCTTGCCTCTCGAAGATTTTTGGCATTTAATATGTCCCAGCCAAGGGCGGATTTCCTTCTTTTGTGTATAATGAGACTTCAATCGCTGTTCAAAATCAGATGGAAACAAAGAAATGTATTGCATATGCATACCCTAGATATTTGCTCATGCGCGAAATAATTAAAATTTCAATTATAAAACTTCCTTAATTACTTTGATATAGCTTTAATATGCAATAACCTTTCCCAATAAATATTCTACAGAATGATATATATATATATATAATGTATGTATGTGTGTGTGTGTGTCGTTATAATTTTTAATCGTGAGTAAAATACTTTTTATTTATCCACTCAAGCTCAAATACATTTTTTAAACTTGTAGTGCATGACACTTGATATTAATACAGTTTATTTCCAATTATTAATTAATGAATTATATTTTTCTAGTAATTTCTATTTGGTCATCAAAGTCTCCAAATATGTCACCAAGATCTGATTTGACACCCGATTATAAATAATGTAAGAAAACAAGTAGAAATCGAATTGAAAAAAAATTATATTACTTGTTCATAATGGAAAATGCATTTTATTTTTGTTTTGCTGCTTCTGGTGACAAAATAAGATTTAATGTTCTTAGAATATAGCTTTCAGACAGCCGATTCATTTAACTAAATGTTTATTCCTTAAGACTAGCACCCTATATCAGAATTCATAAAAAGATTCAAGGCTCGTCTGTATAGTAAAATACTATAATAATTTATAGTCATAAATTCAGAGATTTATTAAATTACATATATTTTTTATCCATATATTAAAATTCTATTTTTAAATTAATATTACAAAGCTCAATAGGAATTTACTAAATGACTTGTTTCTCCCATTTTTCTCTGCATTTGTACTTGTGAACTTATATTTGAAATTTATTTTACTACCAATTGTGCTACCTTACATCTGTAAACGTTTTTGTTTCCTTGTTGGCACACAAGAACTTAACATGTTGAAAACCAATATTATATATGTGTGTGTGTGTGTGGTGTGTGTTAATCATTGCTGACAAAAATTCTTTTTCAACCTTCGATAGAATCAGATATTTTAACTGCGGATTATTTTAATACTTTCTAGTATGTAAAATTAATTAAAGTACATTATAACAAATTTCAAATCACAGCCATATGGACGAAAAAATAGTACGCTCTCAACGAGTGCCATAGAATAGAAAAATAGCACATATAGATGAAATTTTCTTTCGTTGCACTTCTTTTGCATTTTTTTCGGCACGAAATTTAAAACATATTTATTGTTTCTAAAGCAAATGATAGGTGACATTCTTGATTGAAATAAAGATTCAATTGCGGTAAATTTTCCTTTTCTTCCCATGTTACTTCAAGTTTTTTTTGAGTATTTATTAACAAAACTTTTTTAAAGATATTAAATAATGTTTACGATATGTTGAAATGTATAATCTATCGTTTAACTTTGTTATTAATGCTTTCATCAAAACTGATGCTCGCATGACACCCGGTCGCTGATTGCATTCCCATCACATCGGATTGAATTACCGGCACAATTATTTGAGAAAGAAGAAAACAAAATGAAGTCAAGGTGCAATTCTATGTTGAATGAATGGAGGGTTATTTTTGGATGCAAAGTCGACGTCAACTGCTTTGATTCCACGTTTTAATAAGACGTATTAATGACATTTGATAAAAAGAAATTTCAAATTGTAATTTTTACTGGTTAATAAACACTAATGAAAATTATTTTAGAAGTTACTAATAAACGATTTTTAAATTAATAGAATTCAGAAAAGAGACTAATAAAAATTGTAATTTTTATTAGGTAATAAACATTTATGAAAATTATTTTAGAAGTAATTAATAAACGATTTTGAAATTAATAGAGTCCAGTAAAGAGACTGTTTCAATAGAAAAATTATTCAGACGTTAATTCCCTTTTCAAGCTATTTTTGTACATTATGTTTGCGTATTGCAATATTATTAAATGAATTCAGCCAATTTAGACCTAATTATTTACCTTGGAAAATTAGCACGCAAATTTCCTTTAAAAATTATTAAAGGGTTTTGAATTTTTGGTGCCCGAACAATTACATTTTTGCAAATTAAATTTGGCCAACTAAGCTCTTTCATTAAATTTTCTTGAAATGGGCAATTATAAATTATATACTCCTTAGAATCTTCTTATCTAAAATTGTCGTGGAAATTATTAATGAGAATTTCGGAGAAAATTCCTGGCCTTATTTCAATTAAAAATTCTCAATTTGTCAATTTTCTTCTGTAAAGTTTTCTGAAAAGAGTTCTAAACTGTTCCAAAGAGGTGAAACAAAAATACCTCGCCCAGTTCCGCTAATGATATTTATGAAGTGCTTGAGCGATAATTTCAGGTGATAAATTGATGCAAACCCCATTAAACACTTCCTTCCACCATAAAGAGAAGTTAAATTGCATTTCATAAAAGGCGTGAATTTAGGGCGGGCAAATTTAGTCGTTTCTTTTAGAAAGCCAAAACGAATTTAATTTCTTTACCAAGATGGCTATTTAAAGCTAAATATGCAATACAAAGGACAGAGAGAATTTAAAACTCGGCTCGTTAATTGCTACCCGTAAAGATAATGTTCAGTTAACGGTCTTAAATAGTTTCCTAAGCACTCTCAACCTTACTAAGCTCATCTGTTGTATGGGCGGCTGAGAAAAAAAAATACGAGTCTTTATCGTGACTTAAGAAAAATGCGGTCCCATTTCCACTAAATTTTCTAGGAGAAACCAACACACTCTATATTAGGATTTTATACAGCTGTCGTAACGGATATAAAATTACATTTCAGTTACTGACTACCTTCAACAAAATTTAAGGTGCACACTACAAGATTTTTCCAGAAACTCATAACTTTTAAAATCCAGTTTTTTTCACAGTAGGTCTTTAATATATGTTTACACTCCTTTCAGTGAGAAAAAACCATGTTACACTAATTATTAATTAATTAATTAACATTTAATGAGATAAGTAAATTTTTTAACCTTAAATTCTAATTTGTATAGACACAATTATAATTGGAAAAAAAGCCTAATATGAGTCTTCATGAGTTTTATATACCTTAAATTCTAATTTTTACAGACACACAATTCTAATTGGAAATGATGCCTAATATGAGTCTTCATGTTGTCTGTATTAATCAAGTTTTATAAATATATCGTTTTTTTAAACAATTTTTTCATCAGCGAAAAATAGAAAAGGCGAGATTTTTTTCCATAATTTTGGCTTTTAAATGGAATTAAAAAATTATTTACATAATAACTTTGAATGAGACACAAAACATCCACTGTTCTGTAGAGATTTATTGAGATATATTAAATGACTGTGTTAATATATATCAAAATAATCTTGTTAATTTTTTGTTAATAATCTTGTTAATTTTTTGTTAATAATCTTGTTAAATAATTTTTGTTGAGTTACGATTGTTTAAATGAAGCAACATAGTGGAAAAATATTCTTCATAAAATGAGTTAAAAAAAAAGAAACTACGAGTTTTTAGAGAAAGTATCTCCAGAAAATTCTTTATAGCTTGACAGATACTCTGAATATTGACAATATCCTGGTATCGTTTGAAAGCTAAAAGGTCAGAGAACATTTTGAAGCATTGAAAAATATTCTATATTTTGAATGATTTTTGAAGTTTTAAACGTGTACCTACATCTTAAATAAGAGTTTAATATCATTAAATGCTAAAAAAAAATTCTATATTAAAGGATTTATATTTAAAATAAATAATTCACTGGACCAAGCAAGAAAGGCGTACATATAACGTTGCTTATTTACAATAATAAAACAATAGAATTTAAATTACCAAGGTTCAGTTACTTCTCTATATCTTTAGTATTTAGTATCTATACATTTTAAAGCAATAATCGATATTTTAGAAGAATTTTTGAAATTTCAAATGGGCACTCACACCTTATGTAAAAGAAAAAAAAAACGCCGTTAGTTAATTTTTCCATTCCGTGTGTGTTCAGCGATTTTCTCGAAATGGTACGTTCTCCCTTTTCTTATTATAGAACTGATTTACATTATATTACAATAATTTTCCACATAACGAGAAATTTTCTTTCCTACAAAAAACTGTTTATTTACTTTACAAAAGATGACATCTAAACAGTCTATTCTTTTATACCACAGTTTGTTAGTGAACTAATATGAAAAATAACTGGAGTAAAACTAAAGCATTCTGAAGATTAGATTTGTGCTCCAATTTTGATGTTACATTGAAATTATATATTTTAAACTGGAAATAAACATAAATAAATAACTGTTTATACAGAGACTATATACATATATTGCTTTTAAAAAATAACGTATAGCTATATTAATATATCGCTTTTTCTGACTTCATATCAAAAGGTTGCATGTTCAAATCACGTCAGGGTCACCAATGAAGTGAATATTTTATGTTAATCTTTTTCCCGTGATAAAGTATTAACTCTTTAAATGAACAATATTAGATGATACGAGGGCTTAAGAAAAGAATACAACTGATATTTTCAAATCAAAAAAATAATCTTTGTTGTTGCAAGGCAACCAACGTTGCCATCTTACAAAAATTAAAAGTAAGATAAAAAAAAAGGAAAACAAAGAACTCTACCACATGACAGCTACTTGACATTCTTAATATTACTAAAAAAACTAGGATCACACATCTACCGATTGTTATCTAGTCTATGTCTTAATCCATTACAGACTTTACAAGAGATAAATAATGTCTTCAGCAGGTGACCTCTTATTGTTAAAGTGGGGGGTTTTAGAACCGTTTTATATATTTTTATTACTTATATTATTTGAAGAAGAATTCTTGAACTGAAAATGAAACACAACGTAGAAGAAATTACCATAATTTATCAATATAGTTTGATTAACATAATCAATGACAACATGATTGTTTTAACTTTTTATTGCGGATTTGAAATTTTAAAATTTTAGAACTTAACTGGGGAAGTACGGTCCGCAAGACCGCATTTCATTTACACTGAAGTTAAATTTTTAGTGAATGTATTAGTATGAAAAACTGTCAATATATTTTGCAGTTAATTTTTTTAATATATATATATATGTGTGTGTGCGTGCGTGCGACATTTTAAACATAAAGATTAAGAACTAATAAAAAAAAATCAACCGATCAATTCTATATACATCACTCGATATATTAATACATTTTATAAAATTTTCAAAATAAATTATCACTAGAAAAATTAACTATGTTTGAGCATACATATCAGAATTAATTGAATGTGAATTTTCGTCAAAAAACTTTTCTGAACAATTATCCTTGTCTCTAAAATCACTTTCTGCTTCACTTAAAAGTTTCTGGAGCACTGCTTCATAATAGGATCAGTCTATTGGGTGATATTTTGGGGCACAAGTTTTAGTGCAATCTGTTGTGCTTTGTTTATCCCTGGGGCAATAACAGGAATAAGCGGTCTTAGAAAACACGCTCAAAGAAATAAATGAGTTATTTTGAAAAGTATCCGATGAAATCAGTTGAATAGGGGCGGCCAAAAGTTCATCGCTAGCGGTCTCACAGGTTATACGTCCTAAGTTAAGGGTAAAAAAAAGTTCTATTTTCTTTAAAAAAAAATGTTTCTTTTGCTCTTTCGGTACTGTCAACTTCGTATGTTTAACGGTCTGAAAAAGTTGACGTTCAAGTATGAAATAAAACGAATCTAATACAATACAAATAAAAGCAGATCTAAGTATATTTACAATTACATTTACAAGAATATTTACATTTATAATTCTCATCGAAAAGGAATAGATAAAATTACATTTTCGGCCAATTTGAAGCTTAAAAGTTCAATTTTTGAAACTTAGACTTATAACAAAAGAAACCGTCAAAAACAGAATTAAATCAAAGAAAATTACTTTACAGATTATCAATATATAATTAAGTAAAGTTTCAATAATAAAGTTAAAGTAAGCAAAGAATTTATAAAGTTTTTCTAAATTCCAAAATGCTACCTTTTCCTTTTTTTTTTTTTTTTTGTCTGTAAATGGAATTAGAAGTTGAGTTAAAAATCTTTTTTGTCGGAAATCCACCAACTTCCTTTTGTCTTAAAATACGGAAATGAGAAAAAATCCCGTAATCTTCGTTGAATAGGGAATGTCCAGTTAATTCATTCTTAAAGTTGGCGCCAAGTACCTTCTTAAATGGGGTTTTCAGGTAATTTCGTCAGTTTCTTCATTCGAAAACCAAGGTAAAAGAATTAAGTGAGTGGAAAGAAATTTTTTTCCGGGCTAAAAACAATGAAGAATATCACGAACTTGGGTCGAGATTAAAGTGGGGGGGGGGTTATTTTTAAGGCTTATTTTTGTGATCCACAATTATAGGATCAAAGTTTCTCGTATGAGGTATTTTGAAACGGTTCTTTCTACTGTTCCGTTTTTAAGATAGGTATTTTTTTGCTCGAAATCAATTTATATTTGTAAACTCAGTACTTTTGTATTTCTGAATATATAAAAAAGTTGTATTCCTGTCAAAATGCATCATACTAAATTGCATGAAATTGTTGAAAAGATGCATTATCTAGCAAACTGCAGGAATATGCATAGCATAAACAAAATTAATAGTAAAAAGATGATTATTTAAAATCATGGTTGAAAAAAGTAAGTAGTAGAAATATTGTTCACAGTGAATTCTTTTGCACATATGTGGGAAGTTGGCATTTGGCAGAATTTTACCAATGTTTAGGTTGAATTGCGTCAAGGATCGAACCTGCGATGTTTGAGTTAGAAGTCCAGTAACTTATTCATTCGGCAAAAGCATACGCTGATGTCTAGTGGCTCGTACTGCCTTATTAAGATGTCACTACACATTTATTCCTCTTGCTTTCGCTGCCATATGCCTCATTGCCAATATTGTTTTTTGCCTTTTTTCATATTTTTCCCTTGCTTCTTCACATTACATCTACTGGCATACCAGAAACTCTAAGAAACGCAACTGCAGACATTCATCAAAGTAACACTTACATTGATAAAAACAAGGACTGACAAATAACTTTTATCATGATTTTTATTGTTATTTTGAAAAACTTATCTAACTTGCAATTATTCTGATTAAAAAAATGAGACCCTCGATCTATTGAGAGAGGTCACGAGCTAAATATGGCAAGTATGAATTAACTAATACGATCAAAGATGATAGTTGAAAGGTTTTCTGAAAAAATGTACTATCAGGTTGTAAAATAAAAACTTGTTCGTTTGGTACCAGAAAAGTGTAGCCCTAATCATTATTCCTCGCTTTAACTCAAACGATGAAGTTGTTTGTCTCATTAGTTTGTTGTAATATGGAGGTAGCTCCTGGTACTACAATCTGTCTTCTGCTATCTTGAATAATTGGAGCTCTCTCTTTTTTTTTAGCAAACCCTTCAATTGTGTCTCTGAAATCAAAGTTTCTGAGAATATTTGTAGGATCAAGTGTAGGAAAGATTTAATCGCAAAAAAAAATTCAGTTTTAAAGGATTGTCATCCTTTTTTAAGATTGTTTGAATGAAACGATGTAACGGAAACATATCACTCTTCATAAAACAAGTCTTAAAAAACCAAAATTAGAATTTTTATTGACAGTACCTGAAGAAAAATCCTTATAACTCGAGAAATATTCCGAATACTGACAACATCCTGGTATCGTTAGAAAGCTTAAGGATTAGGAAACATTTTAAAGCAATACAAAAATATTCAATATTTTGAATGGTTTTCGAAGTTTCAAGTGTGTATGTACAGTTGAATGGACATGAAGGGAACTGGTCTTCTTCATGTTTCATTAACGTAATTGGCATAGAGTCATTAGGTGCAATATTGTCTAAATATTTCGAATGTTGTGTAGAATTTTTTGAAACCATATTTTAGCTAGATGCGACCGAAAAGAAAAAAGAAATTTCGGTTTTGGTCCTCATCACTTTTGCAGCTGCAGGAGAAAATTATTTGCTCAATATTTAGTTGGAAAAATTATTTTCACAACCACTAATAGTTGCATAGCATGCAAACTTACTCGTGATTATTAATTGAAAAAGCATTTCAACTAAAGCTTTATAGCATTAATATGTAGCTAATTATGTATTTTTAAAGAATAGGCCTCAAAAACAGAAAAAAAAATTATTTCCTACACCAACCTCTAAAAGAATTTTTTTAAAAAAAAAATTGAGGCGAAGGGTATTGCTGTAAAAAGCTTAGGTACTATTATTTTCAAATCAAAGTAAATTAGAAAAACTTTTGTTTTAACAGAATATTACAGAGAAAAACTCATGATTATGTAGAGAGAAAACTATGCAAAATTTGATGATAATCATAGTTTCCACATTAGTCATATCTAAAACCTTTTTAAGACTAACAAACGAATACATATGCATTACACGACGATTGTATTAACGATTTTTTCCCCTGGTTCAAAAATGTACTTTTTTCTTAAGCTATTCATATGATAATTTCTCGAAAATTACATTATTTGAAAGAGAAATGCATCTAAGTCTTAATTTTGAATGATATTTGCATATGATTAGAAATGCTTAGAAAGATTTTTTTTTAATTTCACATATTCATGAAAGGTGTTATTTTATCAAAACACGATGTTTTTTTATAGCTTGAATTTTTATTAGAATTTTAATCTTGTTACCAGAGGAATATTTATGAGTGGAAAACCCGTGCAAAGAAAAAATTTATATTAATCATGAAATGACTTAGAAAAGAGTTGGTTATGTTTTTCTTATTATGTTTTTTTTACATATTATTACGTGATAAACTTATTTTTTTATTGAATTTCTATAAATAATCATTTCGAAAGCTTCAATTTGTTTCTTTTAAATTCACCTTTCATGCGAAGACTTTTGTATTTTTGTCTATCTTCTTGAGATAAAGCGGAAATGTATTTCAATTTTTTCTATTAGTTCTACACACTCTCCCTATGTATATTGTTCCAATTATCAATCGTTAATAAAATATTTTTTATTCATCTTCAAGTTCAAATACACTTTTTAAGACGTGTTGTGGATGGCATTTGACGTTAATACAGTGTTTTCAAATATAAATAAATGAATGAAATTTAATTATTTTTTAATATTTTAAACATAGTCGCGAAATTCGTTGCCAAATGGTCTCCAAACTCTGAAATCACTGATTTGGTATCCGCTCACAATAGGGCTGATTGTACCTTGAATTGTTCACATTAAACAAAATTAATTGTCATACTTAAGTCGGATTAACAAGGATTTCGATATTTTTACCGTGAAGATGTAGAATGCGAGATCCATTCTTGAGCAAATCAATAATTTTTTGATAATTATATAATAAAAATTTTGTAAAAACTCTTTGTTGACCTAAGTAGAAAATGAATGAATATTTTTATGCGTATTACTTTTTTTATTATTAAATTCAAGGTTTAAGATATTTAATTTTTATGAAAAGCTTCATTCGTATTACGGCTTTTGTTTTGTAGATAGGAAATTTCCAAGATTTTCGAATGCGTTTTTATTATTAATTCAATGTATTGTAAACATTGTTACGGGGTGTGGGCGGCTGTTTATTATAAAGGAGGCTTTGAATAAGCAAAAACATTTGGTACAGAATCAAAAACTATATTTTTCGGAGAACAGGGAAAAGGAATTTTAGCAATGAGAAAAATTCGAATATTCGTATTTCAGACATTTTTTGGTTTAAGAAATTATTTTCCGACTTTTTTCTGTCTATTTGAGAAAACATTATTTAAGAATAGGAACTGAATAAGCAAATGAAACCTTATACTTGGATTGAAACAAGATGTGTGAAATTTTGAATCGTACGTCTGCAAGTATAATAACTATAACTGCAATAATTTACGTGAAAGATGCTTGATACAGGGATCTGCAATTTCAACCATGGATGAGTTACGGATGAAATTATACAAATCGATGAACTGTATGGAAAAAGTTATTGCAGAAACAACTATTTAGAAACAGTAAATGTTATGTTTAATGTCATATTTAGTAATGTTATGTTGTTATGTAAATGTTATGTTATGTTATGTCATGTTTAGTAATGTTATGTTGTTATGTAAATGTTATGTTATGTAATGTTATGTTATGTAATGTCACGTTTAGTAATGTTGTGTTATGTTATGTTGTTATGTAAATGTTATGTAATGTCACGTTTAGTAATGTTGTGATGTTTAATGTTATGTTATGTTATGTAATGTCATATTTACTAACGATATGCTGTTATGTAAATTTTATGTTATGTTTAGTAAATGTTATGTTATGCAATGTCATGTTTAATAATGTTATTTTGTTATGTAAATGCTATGTTCGAGGTCAAATACTGTTTTGAATCTGTGATGCTGCTTCCCAGAACAGTTGGTTCTATCACCGGAAAGAATTATTTACAGTACTTTGTATTGGATGCTGCCGGATGCTCTTAGCCAATGATCCAAGAGCCTAGCGACTATTTGGCGACTTGCGACGAATTTGGCGACAAAATGGATAATGCTCGAAACTTTGAGAATTTTGTCGATCCATCCATTAGGAACCGATACACGCCGACTGGTCTAGAAATTTCTAGCCCCGCCACTTGGGAACTATAAAATGACGGCAATCTCTAGTTTCCAGCAGTAGTAGTCGTAGATAAATAACGAATCTCCGAAAGGATAGCGAAGCAAATGCGGAGTCAAGCAAGTGCTTAACTAAGCTTTGTGCCTTGTTATCTATTATGGAAGCAGCATCGAGTCCTGGGTAGCCAATCTTCTTGTAATACAACTAAAGCGTGAGAAATTTCAGCCCTCTGGAGAGACCCTAGAATGAAGTTCCGAGGATCCCCTTCTCCTGCTGAATTCTGTCTGGCCGCTTTATATACTGTGGAAGTTGTTATTGTCGGATTTCTACTTGCGGGCGGCTGCTTTTGCTGTGTGCCACTGTGTGTTAGTCTTGGCTGCAAATATTTGTCGTCTTTGTGCTGTATTGTCTTCGTGTTAATAAACATCGTCGTTAATATTGAGGTCTGCTGATTATGTTTAGCTCACAACATACAACCCCTACACTAAACGAACCTGACAGGGGTGAAATCCGTAACAATACAATAGTTGGAGAAAAAACGTTTTTAGAAAAAAAAAAAAATAAAAAAAGAATTCGAATCGGGATTAATGGAAAAGATTTTTAAGCAACGATTAAAGTTTTATTACATGCAAGAAGCAATTAAAAGGTACCAAGTGGAGGGGAGGAAATTATTTCATATACAAGTTTCAAAATATTGCTGAGTATTGTTTGTGTTTTTGTGTTTTGTTTTTCTTTAAAAACTGGCATGCTTTTAGTATACGCAAAATAATAAATTTAAAATTCATTTTTAGATACTTATGAGATATTATTTTTATTTCGACAAATTTTACGATTTAATTTCATTTATTGTTTTCGTTTAGAATAAAAAGAAACCCAAATGACAATGCAACTAAAGAAATGATTCTTTTTGCTTTATTTTCAGAATTCATTTCTGAAGTCGTACTACTGTCTCTCCATGAATGCCCTGACCGTCGCTGCAGTAACACTGGCAGGAACTGTAGTTGAGCCCTAAGGGCCATCACAAGGCCTCGGTACAACCCTCCCCGTAGGAAGCACGTCCCATCATCGATAGAAGGAGTCAGATCCCCCACCTTTAACGTACCCACCGGGTTGGTGAGATCCAATAACCAAGCTAGAAGCATCTCAAAATCAATAACAAAATGCCCCCGCCTGGGGTTAATTTTTTTACGGTAAGAAAACAATAATAATTCAGCAAACAGCCGATAGGTGAGGTTTTGCACATAAGTAGTGGAAAATATATGCAAATAACATAACAAATAATTTATTATAGTAATGTGTTTTTACACATTTAGACGATATTTCTACGTTTAGATCCTGATGTTAATATTCCATTTCGGCTACAAAGCGCACTGAATGTGTCTACCTCAGACATGGTTATCCTGACCTTACACGATCCAGTTTCCTCAAATCGATAAGCAAGCGCAATACTACCGGGAACTGTGGTTGAGTCCTAAGGGCCATCACCGGCCACGGAATAACCCTCCCCGTAGGAAGTACGTCCCGTCATTGATGGGAGGAGCCAGATTCCTCTCTTTTGTGTACCCACCAGTTCGGCGATATTCAACCAACATGCCGGAAGCATCTCATTCACAATAACGAGGTCCTCCCTGGGGTTACCTTTCTTTAGTAAATAAATTATCTATCTTCTGGTAAAATAGATATCGTACAGTAAGAAAAACTTTTAATTATTTTTTATGTAAAACCCAAAAATGATGCAATTTGTAGGTACATTTATTGAGTAGTAATTAACCAAAAATATGTTTATATTACAAACCAAGCCCTCAGTTTATATTCATCATCAACAATTTAATGGGCGTCCATGCAATTAACTGGATGTACATTTTTACCATCTAAATATTTTCTTACTGTCTTTAAATACACAAAAATTGGCTGAAGAAATGTAATTACCAAAGCGTTTAGTTTTTTTCACGTTATTCAATACAGAAAAAAAGGAGCTGGTACATTTTTAATGAAACAGAAAAAAGTTTAATTTCCTGAAATCGAGAAATTTTGTTTTTATATTCAACAGGATTCATTCAAAAGAGCACCAGTCTTGAGGCAGTCTAAGAAACAAAATCTCTTTCAACGAAAATTTTTCATATCAATTCCTATTGTACTCTGAAAGAATGGAAAAAAAATACTTTTTTTTTTCGCGAACATAATTATATTACCAGACTTCGGAATAATTTTTTAATAAGCAAAGAATTTATTGAAATGCACAAACACAGTTATAATTACAAATG
>JAPMOQ010051869.1:343139-372817 GCA_026543055.1 Argiope trifasciata
AGCAAAGAATTTATTGAAATGCACAAACACAGTTATAATTACAAATGAGCAAATATACTTTTTAGTGGAATAGTTTGCAATCATATTATAGTGGTGTAATAATGATTTTATTTAACCTTTATACTATGGGCGGAAAAGAAGGGAAAACATCTTGTTAAGAAAGAGATTTTGGAGTAGAAATTTAGAAATATTTTCCCTTTCTTACCAGCCGTTAAAAATATTAAAAAACTTGTTGTCTACGAATGCCCTGTAGGGTTTCTTAATTTTATGTTCCAGTATTATAAATAAAACTTATTTTCCTTTTTAGGTTTATACAATAGACTAAGTCATGGAAGTTCTTTTCAGAATTATATTTTATAAGGCTATTTGTGGGTACTCATTTTTTAAAAAATTCTTATTCAGTGCATATTAAAAAGGATTGAAATAGCACGGAAAATTCGATAGCTAGACATTGAATTTTCATGTTTATGGAAAAAAAGGAGCCTACTATCACAAGTTTCCATTTGTCAAAAGAGAACATATTATTTTTTAAGTCATTGTTTGTCTTAATTAATTTAAGTCATTAATCATTTTAAACGGTTTGAAAGAATCACGAGACTTATATATCGGTGTCTCTCTAGATCTATCTATCTCTTATATTATTATTTTATTATATATATATATTATATATATGAGAGAGAGAAAGACAATGAACATTTTTTAAACTTATTTTCAATTTTTCTAGACGGCAAACAAAGTTTTGAAGTTCGATCAATTTTGAGGTAAAAGAAACGCATCGTTTATCTAAACATCACCTCGTGCGTAATCTCATAGTTTTGTGATTGTATCAAATCGGTTTAAACCGGTTAATGAATTTAAATTAATTAAGAGAATTCGTAAGAATTCATAGAACGTATAATTTGGAACTAATTTTGTTCCAAACTTTGTTTGGTTGTAACTTTAGTTGACTATAAGTCACCAAATATGGCAACTTCCCGCACTATTTTCTAATAACACTATTTTAATTCGTTGAAATTATTCCTGAACCAACAATTTTTGTCGATTAAACAAACATTTTAACTTGTTCGGTTTATTTTTTAAAAAGTTTCGCGAGTTAGGCAATACAGTGTGATATCCAGGGGATATATTATAACAGCAGATGATAGATAATGGGAAAACTATACAGTGAACTCAAATATATTCTCAACAACTCCTAAAGAAATCAGAATCATGTTATCTCATGATAATAATTGAATAATTCCGAACGGTGTCCCCAAAATGATATTATTTTTGGCGTTAGTGGCATCGGATTTGGCCACCTGCCTCTGTGTAAGAGAAAGTGACCATCTATTTCTCATCGTTTGATAGCACCACATATTTGAACACCCCAATTGACAGAAGTTCTCCAACTGAATTTTGCTGCATAGAAATCTACGTATTTGATGTTAAGACCATATGCCCAGTTTCATTCATCTAACTCAAAGCATTTTTGATTTCTTTGCCGCAGACAAACAGAGGAGATTGACCAATAAAATATTTTTTGAAGTCAGGCAGGTCTATGACGAGAAGATTTTTCAAAATCACGAGTTCGAATTTTTTTTACGATTTCAATACTTTCTTTATTCAAGAGTACTTATTACCGATCATTAAGAAAGAAAATATTAATAAAATGTTCACAGTTGAAGAATTTGCTAAAAGAATTTTAAAACAAAAAGCTGGATTTTTACAGTAGAAAGCCTGGCGTTTTGAAGAATTGTAATTAAAAATTTAATTAATATATTTTTAAACTTTATATTTTAAATATAATAAAAGGCTGCTATGCAAAAGCATACATTACAAAAACACATAACTGTTAAGAGTTTTATAACACATTCGAGGGTACTTCATCTCAATTGTGTTGAAAAACAAATTTTTAAAAAAGAAAGCCTAAGCAAAACACATAACCTATGAAATATTCAAGATGAAAACGAAATATGAATGGTATTATTAATCAGAATATTTTGAATTTTAAAGACTGCTTTGTGTTTACAGTATTTAATTGAATTTCAAAAATTTAAATTGAGCTTAAATCCAACAGATTAAACGTAGTAATATTGATAATTGGAGGCAAGAATATTTTAGACATAAGAAATATGCTATCAATATTTTTTTCCCGGAAACTTTTCTAGAATCAAAAACGAATATTTGATGTTGGTCTGAAATCACTCATGCAGTAAACATACAATGATATCATACTTGCTACTTTTAAATTTAATAACAATTAAAAGATACTATTAATATCTTCTTCTTGTTCTACCTAATTTGAAGTCTTGCTTATAGTTTTTTTACTGAGAATCAGAAGGAATTTGGTGTAGTTCAACTATGTAGACTAAACATATTAACCCTTTGCTATCTTTTTGAAGAGCTAAGAGCTTTCATTTTGAAGGGGGGAAAAAAGTGCCACCCTTTTGTAGTCATAATAGCTTTTAGCGAATGATGACTTAAAAAAAAACCTATCGTTTTTGAAAAAATGTCATGATATCTGATCACGCAATGGCACAGTTTTCTTACTTTGTGCCATGACCTCGCATCTCCCCCCCCCCCCCCTAACATGCCCCTTGAACTTGAAAGAATACAACGCATTTGGCATGTATCATTCACCATTTTGGCATTTTTAGATTATCACTAAAAATAATAGGTAACAGCTGTATGAATCAAGATTATAGAAACAAATATTCAACAAAAACCAATAAACCAAACCAACCAATATTCAACAAGCGAAGCAGTTAAAGTGTACATACACACTCGAAGTATTTAAATTTAAAAAAAAATCCAATTTTTTCTCAACCGGTTATTAACACTTGTTTAAATTCCTTACAATGAGAAAAAAACCCGCAATCCACTAATTATTAATGAATTATTTATATTTAATGAGCTAATTCGCATATTTTTGAACGTGATATCATAATTTCTAATTTTACAGACACACCATTCTAGATGGAAATGACCCCTAATATGAATCTTTATATTGCCAGAGTCAATGAAGGTATAAAAATATATAGTTTTTTAACAATTTTTTCATCAACAATGAATAAAAAAAAGAGAGATTTTTTCTGTCATTTTCACACTTAAATAGCTGTTAAAAATTTATTTCCATAAATATAAATTTGATTGAGGCACAAAACATCCACTGTTTCATGCAGATTATTTTGATGCATAAATAGTTGTATTTGGTTCATTTATTCTATAGTTATGATTATTTGGATGAAGCGACATAGTTGGAAAATATCATTCTTCATAAAATGAGTTTACAAAAATCCGAAACTATACAATTTAGTGAAAGTATCAAAAAAAAAAATCCTTATAATATTCCAAACATGATATCTTAAACTCTAATTTGTGCAGGCACACAATTCTAGTTGGAAATGATGCCTAATATGAGTTTTATGTTGTCAGGCTTAGTCAAGTTATAAAAATGCATAGTTTTTTTAACAATTTTTTAATCAACGGTGAATAGAAAAAGGGATATTTTGTCTGTCATTTTAGTTTTTAGATAACTATTAAACATTTATTTCTATAACTCTGATGGAGACACAAAATATCCACTGTTTCATACAGATTATTTTGATGTATAAATAATTGAATTTGGTTTATTTCTTGTTGAGTTTTGATTGTTTGAAAGAAGCAACGTGGTTGGAAAATATCATTCTTCATAAAAAATACCGCAAGAAAACTCCTTATAACTCGAGAAATATTCGTAATATTTATAACATCTTGTTACTTCTTAAAAGCTAAGGGATCAGAAAACATTTTGAAGTCATCAAAATATTCAATATTTTGAACGGTTTTCGAAGTTTTGAGTGTGCTCGTACATCTTAAATAAATGATAACACATCCCTCACTACTTCCTTAGCCATTTTAAAAGGCTTATTCAAAACCGAAACAGCTTAGCAAAAGACATATTCATTAAAAATATTTAATTGTATGCATAAAATTAACATAAAATTACGTTTTTTTATAAATATGGTGATATAAAATACTGAATTAAATTCTATAAATAGAATAAAGTTGAATCGAAGGTGAGAATCTACTTTTCAGAAAAAAGGGGTTGTTAGATTAAAAATCGAATCATTTAAACTGAAATGAGTGACAATATATTTAAGGTATCTGACTACGTTTAAAACACTGGTCAAGACCCCATTGGAGAATATTTTTTACATTGTTATTTCTAGCAGTTTAGACTTTCTTCTTTCCAAAACAGTTTATCTTGTTTAGAAAAATGAAGGCTGAACCTATCATTCAGGGTCACATTTTTCCAACTAATTTGTCTTTAACGACAATTTTCTCAAAGCTTTCATTTTCATAAAAATTCACCACCTTTAACACGATGTCTCAAAAACTAATAGAGGTATTTTATTAAAGATTTTAGCGTGTTTTTAAAATAATACGGGCAAAGAAATGAACCAAAAGTTCTAATGTTGGTCAAAAACTTTTTCATTTATGGGTATTTTTAGAAAAAAACAAGTTTTAAATTGAAGCTGTGAATTTATGGAAAAAATGCATATAGACGTATATTTTTACCCATCACTTCTCTGCATTTCAACAATTTTCTTCGATTTTTGGTTCATTTCATTCATTATTGTATTCTATAACTTGTATACAAAGAAAAATAGGATTGCTGCATTACCATTTTGCGTAGAGTCTTAACCGTTTGGGTTAAATTTCAACAAAATTTATTACACATTTTTCTATTTTTCAAAATAATTTTATTGTATATTTTATATTATAATTGACAATACATCTAAAAACCACAATTTTAAATTGTTTTTAAGAAAATCCAGAATTTCAAAATTTTTTCTTCTTACGTAGTCGTATACCTTAAATTACTTTTTTTAAAGCTATATTTATTGGAATGGGTTTTTTTTATCGAAGTTCAATAGAAGGTTAATATTTGAAAAAAAAAATACCAAATAAAAAGGCAAACTCTTCATAATCCAGTCCTTTCTAAAAGAGCGTGATAAAAAAAAACTTTCACTTAAGCAAAAAAGGTAATCTTGTATAAATAGACAGCTTCTTATGAACTTTTCCAACTTGCATATTTTATAGACCCCCTCTAAAAAAAGAATATCCACAGGCGTATCAAAGCATACACCGCGCTTTCGGAAAAAGCTACGGATCCTGAATGCATAAATAAACTCTCTGTATAGGGAGTGAAAAAAATTCTCAGGCATTATTTTAAATATGAGCCTTCTTTCTGAAACGTAAAAGACGATATTCCTGCCCCTGCAAGAAAGTCTACCAAGGCAGATTGGGTCAATATTTCTCGAAGTCTGCAGGAAAAAAATAGCTGCCAGCGATTCTAGAAAGTTGGTACGCATTCCTCAACGTTGACAAAAGTATTTCACCAAGATGAGGAAAGGATGTGTGGTAAAGTGGGCGAAGTCTTTGTGGCAGGTTGGATTTTGAAAAGGAATATATTCCTTTAAGTATCCGACTACGTTGAAAGCACTGATTATTGACCACATTGACGATTTTTTTTTAAATTCTTATTATTTCTTGAAATTCAGACTTTTATTTTCCCAAAGCAGTTTATCTTTTCTATGAAAAGGAAGGCCTGACACAGATTTTTCAACTAAAATTTGTCTTTAGCTCCAATTTTCCCAAAACTTTAATTTGCATAAAAATTCTCTACTGTGAACGTGATATCTCAAAAACTAATGAAGGTATTTGCATAAAACTTTATGTGCGTGTTGTAAATAGTTTGGGCAAAGAAAGGAAACAAAAGTTTTATTGTTGCTGAAATACTTTTTCATTTATAGGTATTTTTAGAAAAATTAAGTTGCGAATTTATGGAAAAAAATACATCTAAACGTATATTTTTACATATCACTCCTTTCTATTTCAAGATTTTTCTCAGATTTTGGTTCATTCTATTCTGTAGCTTGTGTATAGAGAGAAATAGGATTGTTGCATTGCCATTTTGTGTAGAGTGTTCACCGTTTCGGTTAAATTTCATTAAAATGTACTACAAATTTTAACATTTCTCGAAATATACTATATTTTCAAATATTTTTTTGTGTGTTTATAGTGTTTATTATTGACAATACATCTAAAAACCATAAATATTTTCTAAAAAATCCAATTTTTCAAAAAGTTTTCTTCGAACATAATCGGATACCTTAAATTTGTGAATCAACTACTTTATTTAAGCTATAAGATATCCGGAAGTGAACGTCTAAATAATCAGAAATACTGATTTAAAGGCGTCAAAGCATGTTAAAAATTTGTATAAGCACAAATTTAGTTTTAAAGACAGAAAATGCTTAGTACAGAAACACGCAAAATGTTAACGTGGGTTTTAAAGTGTTTTGTGGAAATCCGCACCTAAACATGTCTTTGTTGAGATCTGAGTCCTCAGATGAGAGGTATTTATGCTTATAACACATTTTAACATGAGTTTTATAGGATTTCTGAAATTTTTTTAATTTGTTGGGGTGTATTCTAGCACAAATTTGGTAAGAACATTTGGTGAGTTCGACAAAGGCATAATACATGAATTTAAGCAGCATTCACTGCCAAATGAAGATATTGACAGAAAAATATTTAAATAATTAAAAAAGAAAATTATTCATAAATTACCAACAGGGAGTTATGAATGTGGTAAATTTAGATACCCATAAATTATTTTTTAAGCAAGTTACTTTATTTTTGAAATACAATTTTCTCAAAAGTGATTTTTACTCATTTCTTGCTCACTTCAAATAACACAAAATGTTATAACCATATACCTTTGTAATTTGATGGACTTTGTCTTTATACTATTTTCTAGGGAATGAAGAAAAAGAATTTAGATCGATTGAATAATTTTTTTAATTTACAGCCTATTGTTTGAATAATAATGATACAAATTTACTAAAAAATTCATGATAAATGATACTGCATGCAAAATTTTTATTTATTTCTACAATCACACGATTGCAGTTCAATTCCTAGACAAAACTATGCAGTTTATTTTGGTTTAAGTTTTTTTAGGATGAGATGATAGTTTTTAATGTGGCTAATTTGGAATTTTTTTAAAAAAATTTGCTTAAATTTATGTTATTTAATGCCAATTTTAAAAAAGAACGTTTGTTTCAAATACTGACATCCTATTACTAATTTCGAATAGTCCTAAACACAAAAATATGTTTAAAGTATGTCTACACCATGTTTTTCTCAAAAAAAGCTCCTGATTTAACTAAGGAAGTGTAATTTTAGGACTTAACTGGGGAGGTGCGGTCAACGACACCAAATTAATGTTATACTTAAATTAAAATTTCTAATTAATGTATCAGTATGAAAAACTGCCCATATATTCTGCATTATTGATATATGGATATGTTTTATTTTATTCTGATATTATGTTTTATTATATTTCTGATATTTTTTATTGATATATCGATATGTTTTAGAAAATTTTCAAAATATAATATTAGTGTAAAAAGTAAATAGAACATACATTTTCTACTCAAATTACATGCTACAACAAATAATATTCCTGAAAAAATATATTACATTTTACTTTAAACCATATTTATTTTTAAAGATTACAAAGGTCTATAGAAAACAAGAAAGGGGAAAATTCAACAATTATATGGAAAAAAAATGACTGTATCTAAAATTGGCCTTTTTTAAATCAGTTTATTGACTTTCGAGGCACGGTTTCCTAGGGCATTTTAAACATACATGTTAAGTACTAGTATGAAAATCAGCCTAAGAATTTTCTGTGGATATTTCTCTTGATATATAAATATATTTTATAAAATTTTTAAAGCACATTATCACAAGGAAAATTAATTAAATTTGAACAAATATATCATAATCAGTCTAATATGAGCTTTCATCTCAAAATTCTTCTGTACAATTATTTTCATCACTAAAACCACTTTCAGCTACATCTAAAAGTCTCAGGAGCTATGCTTCATAAGAGAATCAGTAATTTGGATATTTTAAGGGCTAACTTTTAGAGCCATCCGTTAAGCATTGCATAATACTGGGAGGTACACTAAAAGGGAGGTAAAGTCTGAATACTGGGAGGTGCACTAAAAGGAAGGTACAGTCTGAATACTGGGAGGTTCACTAAAAGGGAGGTGCAGTCTGAATACTGAGAGGTTCACTAAAAGGGAGGTGCAGTCTGAATACTGAGAGGTTCACTAAAAGGGAGGTGCAGTCTGTATACTGAGAGGTACACTAAAAGGGAGGCACAGTCTGAATACTGGGAGGTACACTAAAAAGGAGGCGCAGTCTGAATACTGGGAGGTACACAAAAAGGGAGGCGCAGTCTGAATACTGGGAGGTACACTAAAAGGGAGGTACAGTCTGAAAGACCTCGCTAAACAAATAGTTAAAATAGTTGAAAAAACATTCGCTGAAACCGATAAAAAATTTCACATGTATTGAAGGTCACGAAACCGGAAGCTATAGGGTCAATCCATTCATTTGGGGATGATGTGGGGGTGACCAAAAGTACATCATTAGTGGTCTCACAGACCACATCTCCCTCATCTCCACATGAGGGTTAAAAAGGAATGAAAAATTTTGTTTTTATATTAATTTTTTATAAGCCTTGATTTTTTCTTAAAGTCAAAAGTTTGTGCCACGTGATATATATATATAATTCAAAATGAATAGCAAGCAATTCTTTAACGAGCGAAAAATATTTAAGAAAGTATTAATATGATTATAAAATAGTTTCGATATTCAATTTTAGGGTGAAAAAAAAATTCACAATTTATTTTAACACATTAGAGGCGGAGGATCTTGACGAAAGTATGCTATGTAACGCGGATCAAATCGTAGTACTACGACTCCCGCCTTTCATGTGTTAATAGCTTGAGTTTGTTAGAGAGAAATTACAAGAAATAAGATGGACGAAATTGATATCTTGAAAATGAATTAAATTATCTCAAAATGAGTGGTTTTCATAGTATTTACTGAGAGGAGTTAGATAAAAAATTTGAAATTACTAGTATTTGATTTAACCTCTCGTTGTTAATGAATTATGCAGAAACTTATACAAGTTCCTACTAGGCAAATTAATACCCCATAGTATATCAAAGGATTGCAAGTTCATTCAAACAATATGAAACGTTATTCTTCAGAATATTACTAAAAGCGTCAAATAAATTGGATGGTTATTTGTTAAAATTTAAAATTCATTTATTTTCAAAACTGATAAAGGTTTAAAAAAATCTCGCATTTCGCAAGCTTTCATTTACTTTTTCTGAACTGACAGATCTCGCAAATTGTCATTTACTTTTTTCTAAACTGACAGAGATACCTCACCAACTCAAATAGAGATTCAAAAACAAAATGAACGAAATCTTTTAAAGCAGGCTTTAAAACACCAAGATTCATTTTCTCATGGAATGATGAATAGTTGTAGTTAAAGATGAAGGGACATTAAATTATATGCAGCGTTTCTTGGAAAAGACAATTGAAGTGTTGGAGGGAAATTTTCAAAAAAATGCGTTAATGAATTTTGGACGACTTCAGTCGAAGTTAAAGCGACGGAGTGAACGGCTGCAAAATGAGAAAGAAACTTTTCTCATTATTTTTCGTAAAGACACAATATTGATTTGTTAGTTAGCTGCATTTAATGATGCAATTTAACAGTATGTCAAAATAGTTTCTTATTTAAAAAACTACATTACAAATCATGGGAATTGTTGCAATAGTTAAGAAATCCATAATCCAGAAATAAAATTTAAAAGATACCATCCACTGATAATCCAAATTATAACATAACATAACGCCATCCTGTGTCCCAGGTGCCTATAACACTAAATTAGATAACCAGTTGGATGGCCACAAAATGAAAGGAAGGGAAAATATTTAAAGAAAGGAGACGACAAACTATCCAGGTATCTCCAGAGAGAATCCCATCGGTGTCAAATCCTACACGGCTGCATTTAATTTTTGATGAAGTAATAATTAGATGAACAATAATACTTAAACAAATGCGGTCTATGGGTTAAACATACAGGGAAATGAGAATACTAACTAAAAAGAAAAGATTAATAAATTACATTGAGAACATCTGTGTGACATGTATCCACAAATAAACAATCACTATAGAGTCTGTCACAATGGATAATTTGTGGTGAAAAATTAATGAGCCGTTAACAGGCACTAGACATCAGCGTACGCTTTTGTATAGGGGTTAAGTTACTCGGCTGCAAATCATAAGATCGGGGGTTCAATCCTTGCCGAAATTCACTCAACACATTGGCACAATTCCGCCAACACCATCAAGTCAAAATCTGTAGCGTCCGTCTGGGTCCTGGGGTTTTGTTTTCCTTCTTAAGAGCTGCACTTTTAAGTAATTTTTGATCAGTTTTGAAGTTATAATTTCGGCTAATTTTGATTGGCAATTTGATCTCAGCTATTGCATAGCCCTGAAGAGCTCTTGGTATTTGTGAATAGGGTTTACTATGGAGTGGATCTTGCTGCGTGAAAGGGTCTTGGGAGATTTCCTGCCTATTTCCCAACATTTGAAAGAATGCAGGAAAATAATTGTATTTGTGGAAAAATAGGTACTGCTTACCACTATTTAAAGGAATTTACTCAACTCTCGAAGTAAAGAAAAAAATTGAAGATTGAAAATAATTACTTAAGTACAGCACTGGTAAGATACCAGCTAATCTTAAAATCCTGAAGGATATATCAAAGATTGTCTGTTCCAAGATCCAACTGTTTGTAAGTTTGAAAGTGCTCAGATTTCTGTTGTATAGCGAGAATTTGAAGAATCTTTTTTGAATTTAGAGGAGATTTTCTATTAGTGATAAGTACTCCTTGTTTTATATGAAGGTGAGGAAGAAGGGCAGTAAAATTAATTACTTGGTTTCCAATTACCTTGAAGAGAATGTTTGTTTGACAAATCAGTCAATATTAGGATGGAGAGCAGTTAGCCAAAACAAATCCTGTCTATACTCCTACTTTCAGTGGTGGCGGGGTGGTCGGTTGTCCTCAAGAAGTGAAGGTTTCCAATAAGTTTACGAAAAGCAGATCAACTCATGTGTTTTATTAAAATGAAAAATAAATCTAAAAGAGCATGCATATTTACGCTAATTTGTCACAATGTTAAATAGGAATCATTATAATTAAAGGTAAGAGTTAATCAAAATAGTGAAAACTAGACTCTCATAAGATTTAGTATTCATTTCCTTGTTATTTATTTTGAATTTGGAAGTAATTGATTCTTCGAAAAAAGCATATATTTGTTTTTCACAAATTTAGTGTGATATACTGTAATTTGTTATCAATCCACTGCTAAATGATTGTAAAGATATAAAAAATATTGCGGATAGATTAAACCGTTAATGGTAAAAATGTGTGCTGATTCACCTAATCTGTAGAAATAAAAATGAATGTTTGTCTGTATGTCCTTTATGCTCGGCCGTACCGCTCATCCGATTCCGATAAAATTTTGAATACTTATTACTTGCACATACGGGATGGTTTATAGGCATATTAAAATTATGCTATAAAAAATATTTTTTGTATCTGTTTACTTCATCGATCAACCAAGGATTCTTAAATCTAAAAGGAGACGCAACAGACTCAATAAAGATACTAAATTCAAGATCAAGGTTAAAATTTTAAGTAAATTTTATGCAAGTCGTTCTCTGAGATAACTACATTATTGGTGAGTATACGAGAAAATGTTAGGGGAACCGAATCCCATAGGATTGAAGTTTTAATTAAAAATTTTATTGTTTTTTTTTTTTTTTTTTTTTTTTTTTTTTTTTTTGCAGAGTCTTCTGAAAATATTAGAGTAAAAATAAAGAGTTTAGGGTATAAATTCTATAATATACATTCTCTAATTATTTTCTATGTTTAATCAATTCGAAAAGAAAATATTTTAATCATATTTTTTATTCTTAAACCTGAGAATTCTGAACGAATATTAAAGGAATCACGAGATACAATAAATTGTTTCTTTCATTGCCATTCTGAAAGAACACCAAGCTTTACAATTCTAAAAGAATACACAAACCTAATATATAAAAATGAATAATTGTTTGTAGAATAGAAAAATAAAAATAGAATAAATATTATTTATGCTTCTCCTTTATATATTCTTCAATTTCACTGAATGTACTCACTGCCGACAAGAAAATAATTATCAATCGTCCTATCATTCTTAATTAAACAAGATAAATATTCTAAACGATATTTCTTAAATTATTTCTTTTGCGGCAGCACCGCGCCGGGTACCAGCTAGTATGATATGACTTTAATTTCTAACAGGGGTGTATTAATTTCTAAATTAATTTAGACATACTGAAAATGATATTATTATTTTATTTTCATAAATATATAAATAAATTAATAATTTACAAATTTAATTTCAGAAGGAAGTTTTATTTCAGTTTTTCTATTTTAATCTAATATATCTAAGAATATAAGAATCTAATCTAAGAATAATTTTACAATTTTTTAAATCATTTCTTTATTTTAAATTTCTTGTACAATTTCTTTAATTTAAAAAACAAATGAACTTGTTTTATATGAGGCAATAAACATAAATGACAAAATTTTATTTCAAAATAATTATAATATTTAATTTTAGGCTTGTGTGCTAATTTAAAAATATTTCCATAACAATAATAACACTGACTGTACAATAGGCAAAAGAAATCGTATTAAAATTTTATTGAATTTGTTTCATGAAGTACGTAATTAAAAGTAACAGAGCATTTTTATTAAAAATTTCAACTAAGAACTTTAAAGTCAGTTTAATATATTACTTAATTATTAATTACTAGCTTAAATTATTTGTTTATTGATTACAAAATAAGCCTGTATTTATTAACTTTTTTATTTTTAAATAAAATTATTTATCAAAGATATAAAGAAAAAGAATTTAATTAATTAAAAAATAAAAAATATATATATTTAATAATCGAACTTTTTGCCTTTTTTCCTTAATTATATTTTTAAAAAATATTTGCAGTCGCTGATAAACACATAACACATATGCTCCAATTTCTAACAAGATTTTTCGGTTTATTTTAATACCTTTCTTTCAAAACAATTGATATCCAAAAGAACTGTCTTTCACCACCTCATTAAACAGTTTCATCCATTTCCATTGAATAAGAGTGCTGAAAATAATTGCTTCGCTCGCTAATAAATGTTTAACGAACTTATTAGCAATTTTTCAAAACAAAAAAGCTGATAATTATGAAAGATCATTAAACAATACTTGGAAAAATAAGAAGAAAAAAAATCTCAAAACTCAATTTGGATAAACTTTTAATACAAAAGTTCTCCAGTTCGCAATTTTTCAACTCGAGTACTAATAAACCTCAAACATCCCGGGCGGGTTATACCGAGGTAATTTTAAATCCCTGTCTCACTTGAAACGAAAATACATTTAGGGTTAATGGAGGGGGGGGGGGGGGCTTCAGATAGAAATGGGTTAGGCAGCACGGTTCTGTGACACTTGACAAAGCATATATGCTCTCATCTCTCCGTTTTCAATTCATAAAATTCATTGATTTCTGAAACAAAGTCGTAGCAGTGGCACGTTCCAGTAATGAGTTTAGACTCTAATTTCGCTAAAAGGAAAACTGCATGTTGATTATGTTAATTAAAAATGCGTCCCTTTTTTCCTCCCCCACTTGGAGTGGATGATGATGGTTAAGGAGATAAAAGCATAATTAAAACATAAGCTGGAGAAACCCCGTCTTCCTTCGCTTCTCGAGACCAGAATGATCAAATTAATTCAAACTGCTCCCTTTCTAAGAAGCAAGCAGCCTTCTTTTGGTAATAAACTTTCGCGATGTAATAAATTTTCATCATGAGATGACGCGACGTCCTTGCTGGCCACATATTAGTTGATGGTGAAATACAATGCCACGGAGACGGCGGCTTGGAAACCCTTAAATGTAATTAATATTTTACAGAATAGAATCTCAGTGTGCGAAGAAAAGTCTGGCATAAAGGAGTGGTCATAACTACTTAAGAAGACTGAAGGCCATAATTGGTGGAGAAGGCAGTTTGAGAGAATTTGCTGTAAGACGAAGCCATTCAAATTGTTTTCCTTTGTTCCTCTAGCATGTAAATCCCCATCTAATGCCGTCATTAGGCAGGTCTTGAGAAATTACTAGCTATTATAGTAATATAAGCTGATTTTCAGAAGTTTCCCAGCGAGTAGCTCAGTTAGCCAGATTGCAGCACAACAGCGAACATCATAACACATAAAATTCGTGGTACATGACGATAAATTGGCTGTTTATAGCTAATTATGGTTGACAGAATGAGCACTGTTTGTGTAAATCCAGGCCAGACGTGAAGCTGTATTTTCTTTTCAACCATAAAAGCCAATGTGTTGAATTATCTTTTCGGATGGATAATTTAATGAAATTTTAGAAGCTTTGATACAAATAATTTAAATATACATTTTTTAGCTTTTTCAAAAATATGTTTATGAAAACGAAATTTGTCTTTTTTTAAATAAAAAAAAGAAACCATTTATTTTAGGCATAATATGTAAAGCATTTACATTAATGTATAGGAAAAACAACTGTGAGTAATAAATTAAGTAGAAATAAAAATAAGTAATAATAAATAAGTAGCAATAAATTAATGGAACTTAGTAAAATGAATTGATTGTGCAAAATTATTGAAACTAAGTCGGGTTTTTTTTTTTTTGTAATAAATTAAATCTTTTTTTCACTTTTTCAAAAACATGTTTATGATAACGAAATTTATCTTTCTTTAAAAAAACAATCTATCTATTTCAAATCTATAAGTGCGTTTACAAAAAATATATAAGGGTATTTACAAAAATGTATATGAAAAGCAATTGAGATAAAATAAGTAGCAATAAATGAATGAAATTAAAAAAAAATTGAATGCGTAAAATTAATATTGAAACTAAGTCGTTTTTTAAAAAAAATGTAATTGAAATAAAAAAACTTTCTATTATATTTTCCGTGTCTATTTTGTAAGGATTTTATTCAAGTGCTCTTAAGGTCAGATTATAATTTGAATTTTATATTATTAAAATCAGAAAATCATCGATAACTTTGGGATTATCGAAAAATAACAAAATAAGATAGGGAATTGTCGCATCTAGCAGAAATTCTAGAAATTGTTTTCAAATATTGCTTTTATGTGTCGTGTGTATTCAAATAATTGCAAAAATAATTCCCTAGTTCATTACTCATATTATAAAAAATAAAATATTTTATCAAATATAATTATATGTTTATTTCGTATAAATTTCTCAGGTTATTTCATCAACTCATTTTTTATAATTCAAATAAAACAAACGGATATACTTTTGCCCCTTGAATTAAAAACTACTTTAAATTTGCAGTTTGAGAATGTGCCATATATATATATATATATAGAAAGTAATCAACCATTAAAACATTAAATAATTAAAACTAATTTACAGAATCATTAAAAATTAAATCGAAATTAATCAAGTCGGAAACGGTATTAAACAACAAAAATGAATTAAACAACAATTTTCTATTTGTTGTAATTTTGATTATGTTGTGTTCCTTTTTGCTTGGCTTGTATTGTTGATATATATTATAAAGCTTATCTTTTTATTAATTTTTCTAATCGAAAGATAATACTTTTCCCTGTTTATTTGTTTAATATCATGTTGCATGTTTTAATTAAAATTCGAAATATGTTCCAAACAATGGATTACTGATGCATTAAAATGCTACATAATAAAATATCAATTGCCAAATAACAATATGACAATAGAAAATGCACTTATATTTATTAACGAATATAATATAAATAAGTAGGCATATCCTATTTTCTTATTATTGATCAGTGACTGGGAAACCATTGTTTCAACAACAGCAATCCTAATTTATTTGATATTGACTTATTTAGTTTATTTATGAGACTTTAAAACATAACAAGAAACGAGAGATTGATATATCTAATAAAAATTATTTAATAATATAAAAAGTCACAAAAATTTGAAAAGGTGAACATAGTTGTTATTTAAATAAATAACTAAGAAACAAGTACTTTCTAACATAGAATTTCATTAACGCATATTTTAATTTTACGTTTTTAATAGAAAAGGTTTATATGAGACATATAGGATAATTATTCCATTTAAAAGGATAAAATAAAATGAAACTACACAAAAGCATTAGCAAAATTGAGAATGTTAACTACAAGTCATGATCCACGCATGACTATAAAGCAAATAAATTTTAACAAATGATCAAAGCAAATCCTAGACCCACCTTTGAAAAGCAACAAAAATAAAGCTTAATTATCAATTTTTATGAAATTCAACTGTTATACTTCAGCCATTCCATAGAAAAATATTCAAAGCAAAGGTTTAATGAGACGTTATAATGTACAGAGACTTAACAATTACTGTACATATGATATTAACACTATAATAATAAGGCCCCATTTAACATATTAATTACACGGAACAGGCTAAAAGTAACCAAGGTTTATTCGTAGAATAGCGAATGGAAATAATTGTTTCATAAATAGTAGACCTCTTGTTACCCTGAGGGTGCTGTTAGGGCTTCTGCCGTTCGTCAAGTGCCTGACATATCAGCTCCGGTGTCGTTTAAATTATATATGGAAATCGCTTCTCCGTCCCAGAGCCACCATTCTCTTTGCTGCTGGCTCCCTCAGGAGAATATTGCGGCTTTATGATCTGGCTGAATAGATTTCCGAAACAGCATCCAATACTGTTCCATGGATTAAGCTCCATTCTTCAAAACATTACTGATTCAAACGAAGGTTTATAGGCATAATGCAACGCTCTCGCCTGAGATATTGCTCTCTGGATTACAGTGGTAAGTAATGTAGTGTAAGCTTAGGGGAGTATTTGTACGGGGACGTTTGAGGATAGCGACGAGACCCCATTGAAATGGTAATTTTGTAGACAATTGAGTTCAGGTGCGCTGCAAACTGGCGACTGAATACGCGAGCACACAATGCGTTGGATGTCAACTCCTTTATATTGATTTGTTACGAGATTGGAATCTTAATAGAAAGAGGACTGATTTGCATTTATGTGGGTGGATTCAATTTTTTTGAAATGGATCAATAATTGGTGAAGGTTTCTTTGGTTGATTACAATATACATTTTTTTAAAATTATTATCTTATTTATTTGAAATCAATGATAATCCTTTAATTGCGCCATCTGCTCCGAACTCCTACTCAAGGTCTAAAATTATTTTCATAGCCAAGGTAACAACAGTTTGTTGCACTATATTGTACAGTATTGTGCGATATTTTATGATATTAAACAGTATTCCACAATATTAAAGAATATTGCAAATATTGATCAATGTCATAAAATATTGTACAATATTTTTGCACTACCAGGGATTGGAACTCCTATTCAAGATCTAAAATTATCATCATAGCACCGTTTGTTGCATTATATTGTACAGTGTTGTGCGATATTAAATGATATTAAACAATATTCCACAATATTAAACATATTGATCCATTTTATACAATGTTCTACAATATTTGTGTGCTGCTATGGAATATTGTTCATTATTTAGAATTTTAAGGGATAGGGACATTTCTTTCATCTCATTAGTTCGTCGAATCAGCTTGATCTCCTTCGATGTTTATTTGCCTTAAAAATATTTATAATAACAATGCATACATCCGATAGTATTTCATAAGAGCGCAAGAGAAAATTTCATATTTTATGGTAGGAGAAGTCACAATGATACAATTATTATCCAGCAGCACTTCTCATGGTATTTGAAAAAAAAAATGCAATAAATTTTCGGCATTTCTTTTTAAATTTCTCCAAAACAAAACAAAAATGACAGAAATGTCAATGAAAAATGTCGTATTAGAAAATGTCAATTTTTTACAGTCATAGAATGATGGAAATATCACATATTTTAAAGAAAATCATCTATTTAAAATAAAATATCAATAAATGTTTATTTAAAAATAGTTGTTACAATGAAAGTGCTGTGGTTGCTTATACTTTTTATATATTTATTTAAATAAGTTAAATAAAATTTTACATTATCTTAGTTCTATTCTTATTTTCCAAAACCACATACATAGTAATAGGCAAAAAAGAATATGAAATACCGTTTAAAAATAGAACCATGCCAATAAAATTTAAACAAATAAATAACAACCGAAGTAAAAATCTAAAAGTATTTTGGATCAAGATTTTTTATAGCATTTAAAATTAATTTCCTGAAAGAAGTACTATTGATTTATATCTGCATTTGAGCGCTTAGTTTTTCATATAATGCTATTGACACGAATAACTGGAAGAAATTCCTATACATCATTAATTTTAAACAAATACATAATTTTTAGATCACGATAAACTGAAAAATTAATAATATTGAAGATCAAAGAAGAAACATATTAACAAAAAAGAAACAGACCAAGAAGTATCAGAAAAAAGAAGGTCGACCCAAAATTGCTCTTATCTATTTTCAGGAGATTTGCTCATAAATATCTTAAAAATAAATATCATATTTTAAATAAAATTCAATTTGAAATGGGAAAATAAAAATATAAAGTGCCTTAATCTCGCAATGAAATTTCATAATAATAGCAATATTTTCATTTAAACTACAGTGATTAAATAAAAAGCATGTCAGAAATCAGAATAAACGAATAATACATTAAAAAGTCTGCACTCAAAGTATTCAAATTTTAATTTTCTGTGTGAATGTTATTTTAAATCTCCATTAATATGAAATCAAAATCACGTATATTTATAAGAAATTTATATAACCGCCGAGAAATTGTAAGTTCCTATCTTAGTTAGAATAAAATGAGCAAAATTCCCCAATGATCATGAAGTATAACTGGACGTCATGATGCAATTATAAGATCACCGTTTTATGGACTTCGGCCACGTTAATTTTCCACTTCATCGCGTCTTCATTTGTCCTTCGAATCTGACCCAAGTTCATGTGCTTAAAACAAACTATTTGGGATTCATTGACTATTGCCGGAAGAATGTAACAGCGGAATTTTTATCTCTGGGAGACTTTTGGAAAACAACAATATTGCAAATGTTATTTTAGAATTTGTTATTTAAGGTGAACACGTATACACTTGAAACTACAAAATCGTTCAAAATATCGAATATTTTTATTGCTTCAAAATGTTCTCTGGTTCTTTAGCTTTCAAATGATACTAACATATTGGCAATATTCGAGTTATAAGGATCTTTCTTGAGGTATTTTCGCTAAAAACTCCAATTTCAGTTTTTTTAAAACTCATTTTATGTAGAATGATATTCTTCCACTATGTTAATTCTTTCAAACAATCATAACTCGACAGTATTTTTAAAAGTATTGCTTATTAATCTTTCTTTGTCATTTAGACTTAAGAAATTTTATTATTTATTTCTTTAACATCCTGCATTTATTTCTGTAAATCCCAAGTAGAATACAAATATTATACAATATTGCACGGCATTGATCAATATTCGCAATATTGATCAATATCACATAATATAGCACAATATTATACAATAGAGTGCACCAGACTCAGCTACCTTTGATCTTACGCATTTCATAAGAGACAAAAGAGAATTATACAGAATTAAATACTAAGAAAAGTAGTTAAATACTGAAGAGTTACACAGCTAAACACTGAAATCTCCAGTTGCATGTGCTCTGAATTTGTAGAAGAATAATGCTATTCCAAAATGACCTCATTTCGAAAAGTACCAGCTTGCACAAAGCCAGCAGACTACAACTAACAATGAAGTTCCGAAATCATTAGCGGCGATCTCCGTTGTGTTTGGCACTTGTATAGGTTGTTTACTGCAATGAGCAGGTGGGAATGATTTGGGATGGATACAAATAGGATCATCCACCGGGGTCGTCACTTTGATTTCCTCTCACACGTTAGGAGATTAGGCTTCTCCCGAAGAGGATCATCAAATCGAAATAGAACTTAGCGTTAACACGAGGTAAATTGCAGTACCAGAATCGGAAATACCCTTATCGGTGTTCTAAATTCACTAATTATGGCCACTTGTTGTGTCTGATGTGTGTGTGAATTTGGTTTTGATACCAAGAAAGATGCGCACAAATGCCAGGGACATTATCTTGAAATAATGTTTAGCACTAAAAATTATTCTGCGCTGAAAATATTTAAGAAATTTTTATGCTAATTTTATACCTGATGCCTTGCTATCCGATTATGATTTATAAAAATATAAAACAAACATTTCCCAGGAAGCGTTATTCTAACAGATGAGAGGCTAATTTCTCTTTTCGCTGAAGATACAAGTTTGTGCTCAGCTTCAAAATGCAAAGTAGTCAGGGCACGACATGGCCTAACTGGTATTCGGGGCAAAATCTCCTTTGCCCCCCCCCCTCTTCTTTTTACACTGTACTGATTTATGTTTTTAAAATGTTCATTATAGAAGGAAACGTAAATTAAACTTTTTTTTTCATTTGGGGAACCCCTCTGATGTCTAAGGCAACTGTCCCTGACTTGACCTTTGAATGTAGTAATAGTTTTAATATTTAACATATGAATTGCTTCAGCTTCACACAAATCAAAATTTTTAGTGCTATTGTCGTATATCCATATTAATTTATTTGCTGCAGATTACAGTTATCACGCGAATAAAAAGGGATATATTGTAATTTTTGCTCTTCTAATGAATATGGTAAAACCATTTCGCAAACTTTCAATGTCCCACTTCTTGCTTTTTAGACTTATAGCCTTTATAGTCTCATGGACCGGATGAACAGATTTCTCTCCATACATCAATTTAATTTATTTAATTACTGGTTACTTTTTGGGGTACGGATTATTCAAGATCTTTTTTTTTTTCTTTTTCCCCTAGTGAATTCAATTCATTCTAGTTAGTTCTAAGTCAGATCGACAAACAAACAAATATAAAATGTTCTTTTTCATTAGAATGATGGTTTTAGTTTAATTTAGTTTTATAAACGTCTCGTTATAAAGCAACACTGGTGTAATTTTAGGACAAACCTTGTCGTTTGAATCACGGTCAGATGACGAGGATGGCACCTCAAATGGCACTCCTCTCTTCAAATTTCCATACCAGCGGGAGGACATTTGGCCTGACAGATTTGACGTGCAAGAAACCCCCTTTCACGATGGTTCTTGGGTGGAATCGAATCTCGAACCTGAGACCCTCCAGTTCCAAAGCCGAGATCTTACCACGAGGCTACCGCGGCCCCATTAAAATGATGGAGATTCGCGAAAAGTTCTAGGTTGAAATGTTTTCTTATATTTTGTATCCAAAACAGTAGGCAGAATTTAAACGGATGCAAAAAGGTATTTCATATTCCACTCACTCCTGATTAAGATCTGCAATCAAACAATATCAGCTTTGAAATGTGAAGATAATACGCCCGACTCAGCTTAAGATGTCACTGCGTAGACCTACCAAAATGACTCTTTAGGTTAAGGTCATCAAAAAAACATTAGGAATCTTAGAATTAATTATCCCTCTTTGTAACTTATGCCATGCCACTAAAACTATGGAGTTAATAAAATTGAACTTCATATGCCGATGGATGAAGACATGGGGAGAAGATATTGCTGAGGCAATATCTTATATCCAAAGATCGGCCTTTTAAAAATTTAAATAGTTACACTGATTAATAAAAGAAAGTTTTTATGTGAGTCTTCTACTGTCAATCGTTCATTCCTATACGAATATTTTTTATCCCTTGACCATTAAATAAGCTATCTCTTTCTATCTCTATAAATAAAAGTGAATGTATGCCTTTTATGCGCTGCCGTGCCGTTCATCTAATAGCGATGAAACTTCGACTCCTTGCACTTGCACTTGCTGGAGGGTCATAGGCACAATATAATGGCCTTTTAAATACAAAATATTTTCGGATCTATTTACTGCATCTATTAAGCAAGGATTACTGCCAAAATAATTCTCCAAGGAGAGACAACAGATCCAGTAAAAATGCTGAATTGAAGCTAGAAGTGAATTAATATTCGTAGCTAATGGACGCAAGGTAAATCGTTCTTTGAGGTAATAACATTATTAAAGAGAATGCCAGAAAGTTTTAGGAGAACCAATCTAATAAAGTTGAAATTTTAATTAAAAATTTAATAAAATTTTAGCGTTATTGTAACATTCCTTTTAATTTCAAACGATTTCAGTTCCCTATTCGACTCGCATTCTCGATGACCATCAACAAGGCGTAAGGTCAATCACTTTAAGTGTGCTGACTGAATCTAAAAAAATTCATGTTTTTCCCATAAACCAATCGTATGCTGGATGCTTACGAGCCGGAGAGTCAAGAAATTCGTTTGTTTCTACTGATGACAGAAACACTAAAAATATTGCCTACCCTAAAGCTCTTGAATAATAAAATAAAGAGTTAATATCATTGACGTTTCTCCTTTATTCATCCTTCAGTTTCAATGTATGTATTCATTTCCGATAAGAAAATATCATTCTTTCTGTCATTCCTAATCAAACAAGACAATTATTTTAAATTTCAAACGATATTTCCAACATTATTTCTTCTGCTGCAACAACGCACCGGGTATCAGCTAGTTCGTTATAGTTTTTGATTTCGAAATTTTCGTTTAGATAGCGGCTAAATATTTCCTATTAGTAACTTATATAATTAATTAATTGTGATTTATTTCACCCACCCTCTTCCATTTAATGCGTTATTTAACGTATCTGCCGCTATTATTTAATACGGTCGTAATGGTCTAGAATGCTGACTTACAATGCTCACAATTAAGAAAGGGCTGATTCTCTTCATTGTCAAGAAAAGTATTAGAAGTTTCTATTGTATGAGCTGCAAAACGGAACATTCATGTAAAACTTCAAAAATGGAAAAATCAAGCATAACCTAAATTTACAAAAAATTGAAGCAGACAAAAACTTATCAATCGAAAAATGAATATTTTTAAAAAAATCAAGCATTTCCCCTCAAGCCGGTAAAAAGGTCATTTTCTCTATTTATTTTAGGTTTTCTTCTCAATGTCAAGGATAAATTTGAGTACCCAAAAGTCAATAAAATTCACATGACAATTCGATAGTTTTCAGTTTGCACATAGTTATTACCACCGGACAACCTACTTCTCAGAAATTCAATAATAAGACTATATTTTATTGTTGAAATAGTTTTAATACTCTATAAATATATTTTATCAGAAATACAAATTTTTTATTTAAAAATTCCGTTTGATATGAAGCAACCATAAAGAAATATTCCCTGAAGATGCCTGTTTTAAATCGTAGATTCGAAACAATGTGAATATTTGGTAAATAAATTTTACAAAATTTCGAAATAAGATATATATTTCATTGATTTATATTCAAAAGAAATAACTTTATGAATTTTAAAACTTAAAACGATACAAGATTTTTAATCTTTATATATTTACTAGCTGGTACTCGGCGCGTTGCTGCCGCCGAAAAAAAATATTAAGAGAAATCAATCAATCATTTTGCCATGTTTTATCTAAATAGGATGAACGGTACGACCGTATATAAAATACGAACAAACAAATATTCATTTTTATATATTATATCTGTGTATTCTTTTTGAATTGTAAAACTTGTTCTTTTATAATAGTAATGAAAGAAATTATTTGTTCTGTCTCGTGGTACGCTTACTATTCATTCAGATTTCTCAAATTTATTTTTAGATAATGGGATTAAAATATTTTCTTTCAAAATGTGTTAAACATAGAAAATATATTTATACCATGAAATCGTTAATATTGTTGAAAAAGATAATTTTTGGAAATGAAGATGGTGTGAAATTTGTTTGTACAAGAATTTTGATGGTAAATTGAAAAAACGCTAAAATGTAATTAAAATATGAAACTCTTTGGGCTGATCTCCCCAAAACATTCTCGCTTAGTCTGTCATAAAGTTGTTACAGCTGAGAATGACTTGCATGACCTTTGCGTACTATAGCTACAAAATATTGCCCATTTAACTTGGATTTAGCATTTCTACAGAATCTAGTGTCTCCTCGGCGAGTTATTTGGAGATAAATCGTTGGTAAATAAAAGTGGTTGAGATTCAATTAAAAAATTTTAGGTAATTGCACTATCTCTATAACCATCCCATAGGTGTAAATAATAAGCTGACCAAATTTCATTGCAATCGGATGAATATTTTAGGAAGGTATAAGAGACATACAAACATTCGTTTTTATTTATATAGATTTCTCCGAATTCTAGAAGTATTTTCTACTATCTTCGGATTTAATTGACTTTTATAAGGCTTTCGTTACAACCAAACCAAAGTTTCGGCCGTAAGGGATAGACTTTGGAATATTTTTCAAACTTTCTTTGCTTATAGGAATCCATTTTTAATGATTCGGACCCTCCGCTTCAATTTAAATGCGAATACACTGCCATCTTTTTATTTTGTTTATTTTTTACCCATTTTTATTCTCTACTCATGAGAAAGAGGCATTCTCGCATTCCCGCTTTTTTTTCTTCTTCTGAAAAAATTTGCATACCTTTTTCCCTTCTCTACCGCCAAGCTTCTTTTTTTATTTAATTTTCTTTCCATTATTTTTTTGCTCACGCTCTAAAAGAGAGTAGTTTTTACTTCTGACGACAGAAATAATAACTTGCAAAGTTTCCGAGAGAAAAGAGAAAATTTACTCCTTTTTTCTTTCCTTAGGATTGAAAAAAGTAAAAGAAAGAAAAAAAAATAGTACTATAAGAGGTAGTAAAGTATTTAGTACTTTCTTCTTCTACATAAAAAAAAAGAAAAGAAACCTTACATGGCAAGGGAGGCAGAAGTATTGGTGGTTCTGTAACCCCCAATGGTAATCGTTGAAACAGAGGAACGAGGACATCGATCATTTTAATGAAAGCTGAAATTGAAAACCACGTGATGACAGCTAGGAAAAATTTTCGGAAGCCTCTGGGAATAAATAAAACGTATTAGGAATCTTCTATGATTACTCTGAAATTGAGAGTTGCAGTTTTAATTTCATTATACGATGGGTTCAATTTCATTTTCGTTACTCTCACTTGCGGTTGGAACACAAGAACCTAATCATGCTTTATCAAGGAGAGCGGAGGAGAAAAAAAGTGGCTAAGGCACGGGAATTGTGGAAAAGGTTTCCGGAGTAAAAAGAAATGTACTTTAGGGGGTTGGCTTTTTAATTTTCAGGATCATTATTGTAGAGAATTGAAGTTTTTTTTATCAAATATTTTCTTACTATTAGATTTGAATAAATAGGTAATGTCTCTAACTGAAAAATTATTTTTTTAGTCATATTTCAACTTTTGCAAGGTAGTCAGATGGAAAGAACAACAGATGCATTTCATTTACAAAATTCGAGCAACTATAATGTTGCTTCAAATATTATCGTTACCCGAAGCAATTATAATATTTGAAACGGGATAAATTTGAATGGAGTAGGTACACTGCCTTGTAGTGGAGTAAGCACATGGCCTTGGAGTGTAGTAGGCACATGGCCTTGGAGTGTAGTAGGCACATGGCCGTTTCAAATATTATAGTTGCTTCGAGTAACTATAATATTTGAAACGGAATAAGTATAAATAGAGTAGGCACGTGGCTTTTAAGTGGAATTGCGATTCTTATGTTCAAATTTTTTTAGACAGATAGCATTACTAATAAATACCCTTTAAATATTCTTAATAAAGTCATAAGCATTAAATATTCATATATTCACGAACTGGGGTAAAGCGAATTTTTGTTTGATGATGTTTTTTTAAAGAAATTACATGTATGTGGTCAAGACTCTTTTCAGACAGACAGGTCCTACTGTGGTGATATCTTAATAAGCCAATTACAGTCACTGGACATTGGTGATCTCTATTGTCTTGTGATTATGCTACGGCATTATAGTATTGTGGTTATAGACATTATGTTCACCGTAATGCTTGACACTGCAAAAACACTTTCTTCGCTTACCATAACGCTTGTTGCTATAAAATGGTTTGTCTTTTTGCTATTCATTGGTAGAGGATTATTGTGGTGATATCTTAATAAGCCAGTAACAGTCACTGGCCATTGATGATCAGTTTGGTCTTGTGGTTATGTTACGGTGCTATGAATCCTTAGGTCGCGAGTTTGACATAATATAGCAGAAAATTAGACATTTTAACGAGGCTGAGGACGTTATAGATAAAGTGGTTTGTCACATCCGCCTGCCAACATCTGCAAGTATGGAGACCAGCACCACATCACTCAATTTGTAATTGTTTTATGTAAGTCTTACACTTCAACGATTTCTTTCGCAGCCATCTAACATCTCTTCAGATGTCTCGTCCGATTTAAATGAATTACTTTTCAAAACTCTTGGTGTTAATTTTATATATATTATATATATATATATATATAAATGTAAAATTTTCAAATTATATATAAACATTATCGAAGTTTTCCAGTAAAGTGCCATATTTTATATCCTTGTCTCACTCTTTCATGTCATATATAATTTTTAGACCATTAGATTTCGTAGACTTTCCATGTCTGAACAGCATATCCTAGTTTGTTTGTTTGTTTGTTCGGTGTTTTTTGGCGCAAGAGCCCTATTTGGCCAAACATTGCGAAGCAGATGGTAAAATTAGGGAGAAAGCCGTAAGAACACACTTGTTAAAATGTAACAGTAAAAACTATGAACATACACAATCCAAAGAATGGAAAAACTGAATCTATAATGGTAAGAAATTAAGATAAAGCATTGATGGATATGAAACGTTATATTGAAGCGATGTAAAGGGTCAAACAAGAACAGAAACGTAAACATACTAAATACAATTATAAAAGGCAACGGTTTTTAAAAATTTTTAAAATGCTTGGGTTGAATGCCTATCCCACCATATTTTCCGAAGTTAATGACGATGATTTAAACAAGTGTAAATAGAAGGAATCAAAAGCATTCAATTAAAATGCGTCGTATAATAAAATCCATACAATATGTGAGGCATTTCGATGCCACGTTGCCGAAAACGAGATGTTTATGCGTATAGCGTGTATGCCTTATACGGTGGCGAACCAATTTGATGTCTAGGTCGCAGTCCAGCATATAATAGAAAAGGATTTCTTGCGTGAAAATTGACACGTTCATCCACCCATGTTTGGATTTTAATATAAAGGGATATAAAAACAACATTTGGATAATTTATTATTGCTTTGCTACTAACGTAATTTTAATCACAATCAGAGTTAAAAGGCTTTATGACAAAATGGTATTGCTCTACAAGATTCCTGGTAAATCAAGAATAAGCTAATAGGTTAGGGATTCATCTCAAGAATATATGTATAATAGAATATATATATTGTTATAAATATTAAGGGTTATCAAAGGGAGTCAACGGTAATTAACTGATGGCTAAACACTAATTTCATATAGTGTTTAGCCATCAGTCTTACATAGTAGATTGTTCGTATTAAGGTATCCGACTACGTTAAAATCACTGGTTGTCGACCACAATGGTGAATTGTTTTAAAATTATTAATTCTTGTACTTCAGAATTTTCTCTTTCCTAAATAGTTTATATTTTCTAGTAAAAAGAAAGCATAACCTAACATATAGGTCACATATTTTTCAGCTTGCAATTTGTTTTTCATTTCGATTGTCTCAAGACTTTTAAGTTTCATGAAAACTCTGTACCGTTAACATGATATCTCAAAAACTAATAGAGGTATTTACATAAAAATATCACCGTGTGTTTTAAATAATATGGGCAATCAACTGATAATAAACTGATCCAAAAGATTTCTTATTTGTGAAATATATTTTCATTTATAGTTGTTTTTAGAAAAATTAAGCAGTAAACTTAAGGAAAAAATGCATATATACGTATATTTTTACCCGTACCTTCTTTGTGTCTCAACGTTTTTCCTAAATTTTGGTTCATTTCATTCATCATTGTTTTCTCTAGCTTGTGCACAAATAACAATAGGATTACTGCTTTACAATTTTGTGTAGCGTGTTAACCGTTTTGGTTAAATTTCATTGCAATTTAATAAAAAATATTACTATTTCTAAAAACATATAGTTTCAAATATTTTTGTTGTATTTATGGTAGTTTGTATTACAATTGACAATATATCTAAAAACCATAGTTTTAATTAGCTTTTAAAAAATCATTTTTTTTTTCAAAATTTTCCTTCCAACGTAGTCGTATCTTAAGGAAATAATTTTCTTTTTAAACTAAAATTAAACACTTTATTTAAAGAATACACAGAAAATGCGAAAAGGTTTTGAAATACTATATGTTTTCTTCGTTTTTTAATTTTTCTGAAGATGAAACAAAAAATTGGACATTTTATCATTCACTGTCCATGAACGTTATTGGTGTTTCCGGTACCCAATAGTCATTTTGTAAGAGCCAAGAAGATCGATCATTTTTAATGAAAGCAGAATTGAAAACTACAGGAAGGTAGGAAATAAATTTTTTAAACGCTCTGGGAATAAATAAAACGAATTAGAAACCTTCTAAAGATAGCTTGGAACTGGAGAATTGCAGGTTTAATTTTGTCACGAGGAGGGCAGGGAATGCAATTTCATTTTCTTCACATCACATGCGGCGGGAACTCTCGAACCCCATCAAACTTTATCTTAAAGGAAATCACGTAAAAGACAGCGGCCATGGAAAAGTTTTCAAAGTACACTTTAGAATTTTATCTTTTAATATTCTGAGAGATCACTTTTGAGAACTTAAATTTACGACGTGAAACGATGTTCTTGTATTAAAAATCTTAAGCATTATATTAATGTAAAGTAACGGGATTAATAACGTCGTATTTTTTATTATATTTTAACATTTTCCCCTTGTAAACGAATTTTTTTATAAAATCGGGATGAAGTCCAATCTCTAAATCATGCAGTATATAAAGCTTGCTGTATATTTTAGAAATTATTTGATAGACAGGATAAAAATTAGAACAATGATATTTTCAAACATGATTCCTTCCATTATGCACAAAACTTTTATGTATTTCTATTTACGAATTTCACGAATATGAATTTGAAAATCAATCATCACTAAGAAAATCAACAAAACTCACAAATATATGTGCATATTTTTAAAGTTTTGACTTATCTATTGGACATTTTAATATAAAGTTCTTAATCGGTCGATACTGATAACTTAACGTTGTTAAAAGAACGGGATCCTTAACTTGAAATTAGGAATTCCAAATAAAACAAATAAATCTTTTACTTAAAATTGCAAATATTGTATTGTGAGCTAAACTAAGGTCAATTTAATCATAAATTTTGACTACGCATTAACATAACTTATGTAACTTCAATATGCATTGGGCATTGCTATTTGAAGAAAACCCAGTTCGTACAAACCGTGTAAATCTAAACATTTCGATGAGACTTCATGTGAGAAATATTTCTTCGTTGTTTTTAAAGTTTCTACATTTTTTCTAAGCTAATAGCTATGTATTTATAGCGTTTTTTGAATTTTAATTATTCTCAATCTCATTTTAAGAAAAATAATTCTCTCTTCAGTGGTGTCAATGAAGGCAGGTTTACAGTTTTTATTTTCATCTCAGAATAAGAAAAGAATTGATTGCAGTAAAGAGAGTTTGACAGCAAATAAGATATTTAAATAAAATAATTTCCGTTTATAGACATTTAAATATAATAATTTCCGTTTATAGACATTAAAATATAATAATTTCCGTTTATAGACATTTAAATATAATAATTTCCTTTTATAGACATTTAA
>JAPMOQ010051869.1:385082-419413 GCA_026543055.1 Argiope trifasciata
TAAGCAGAGACAACCCAGTTTATTTCTTAAACTAAATCCCGTCTCCCTGAATTTTTTATTGAAATAATAAAAATGAAAAAAAAAAAAAAAAACAAATAGACGAAGATATGATAAGACCAGCCCATCTCCAAAGCAACTACTTATACGAGAAAAATGAGCCGTCGCGACACCCGTTGGAAAGGACGAGGCAGAAATGTGTCATTAGCCGAGATGGCTGCTAACGATGCTGAAGTAAACGTATTTCACAATCTCGTTTTGCCTGACAAAAGAGGATTCTAATTCGCGCTCGAAGACTGCCGCGTGATTCATACCCGCGCAGCGTCCGACGTTTCATTAATATATCTCTGGGCAGTGAGTTCTAACAATGGCGACAATAATTTATAATGAAGTGCAGTTCTAGAGAGACTTAGTCTTAATCAACGTGACGAATTTTCTACAGCATCATGCTCCACGGAACAGGATTTCGAGATTACTTGGTTTGCGATGCAGACCTAATTGTTTCGGCAGAGCTAATTATAGGATTCGGAATCATTTGCTTTTCATGATTAAATTCGTTGATAAATGAAATAAGTCAGCATTTTTTTGTCATGTGAGAACATGATGTTGTTTTAGCTCGAGATTTTGGTAACGATTTGAATGCAACAAACTGTAAAAGCTTCAAACAAATAGGCGATTTTTTAGTTTTTATTTTGAAGTCTGCTTTCACAGTACATTTTTTCCATTGTTTATCGTTTGCTAATGTAGTAACTTTAACTATCGTTTGCTAATGTAGTAATGTAATAACTTTAGTCTCGACATTCACAACATAGTTTTTTCATTACCTATCGCATGCCAATGTAGTTTTTTGGGGGGAGGGGGGATCGGCTTTTACAGTATAGTTTTACCATTATCTGCCATCTGCTAATGTGGCTTTACTTTGGAGTTGGCTTTTACAGTATAGCTTTTGAAATATCTGTCGTTTGCTAATGTGGTATTTCCCTTTGAAATCAAAGTGTTATTGCCTAACTCACACAACGTTTTTTTTTAATAAACCAATTTAAAGTATTGTTTGTTTAATCGATAGACATGTTTGGTCCCGGTATCTTTTCAACTAACTAAAATAAGGTTATTAGAAAATAATGCAGAAAGTTGTCACATTTGGTGATTTATCGTTAACTAAAGTTACAACTTGATTTCCAAATGATACATTCTCTGAAGGCTTACGAATTGTCTGAATTAATTTAAGTGTAACGAGTTGAAATCAGTTTGAAACAGTTACTTAATGATGTTGTTTTCACATGATAACTTAAAATTTGCGATAGTAGATTTCATTTTTAATTTTTTAAAAATTACTTAACCAGATTATATGAGCTTTTGGAATTTGTTTTGAAAGAAAATTTTACATATCTTTTTATTTCAATAGTAACGTGAAGCAAGGAACGTTTTTGTTGCAAATATGTCTTTAAAAAACAAAATAGTTATTAATTCAGATTTATAGTGAAACTATATAAATAAAAAAAACATCGCATACAAATTATCATTTTTATAGAAATTTCACCAATGTAGCACACAAAAGTCCTCTTCTCAGAACTGGTTTAAAAATTAAAATAATAGTTCAATATTATCAATAATGAAGTACATCAATATAAAGTTCAATGCTAAAACATTTTTTTCTTAATTTCTATTCATTTCTTCATTGGACAGTTTATTTCGATTTTTTAATAAAGAAATTCTTTTTTGCATTTTCTTAAGCTTTTGCAGAAACACTAAAATTTTAAATTCGTTCAGAATTTCCACACTGAAATTATTTCCCCTCTAACTCTTTTTTAATATGTCAAATATAAAATTTCTTATGCGTTTTGAACTTTGGTTATAATTGAGTTTGGAACTTTAAACTATTAATTAAAATAAAAATAATAAAATTGAAGTTTATTATTCACGAAATATCAATCAAACGAAAAAGGGTTAGCGAAGATGCTTCTAATGCCGGAACAAACTGCCCTGAAAAATTTGGATTATTCTATTGTCAAACAGATTAAGCATTGTACGTTTTCATTCAATCGGAATTTCTGAGAATCCCTTCTTCTGTATTACGAAATAAAACGGTTGTTTAACAATGAAAATGATTCATTGAGCACACAAGAAAAAAAATGATAAATTTTTATCTTTTACTTATTTAATGTCTCACAAAAGATGAATCCGATACACATTATTTAAATTGGGTCGTTTTAATATATGAGATTATACAGAATCTATCAAAGGTTACAATAGTTTAATAAATGGGGAATCTAGGTTATAAAGGCTGAAATATAGACGCAATTGAATATAGTTATACAATTGAAGCTAATTAACAAATTACAGTGTCTAGAAAACCTTTTAAAAACTAAACAAAAATGAAGGCAGGACATTATGCAAACTAGAACTCATTTTATACCTGTACTAGCTGATACCCGGCGCGTTGCTGCCGCAAATAAATAATTTTGGAAATATCGCATGAAACTTAAAATAAACTGTCTTCTTCAATTAGAAATGAGAGAAAGAATAGCATTTATTTTCGAATCAGAAATGAATACATTCATTGAAATGGAATGATGTATAAAGGAGAAGTGTAAATAGAATTTATTCTATTCTTTCTTACTTTATCAATCAAGAGCTTTAAAATATACAGTAATTTTTGTTTTTCCGTCTTCAGCAGAAACAAATTTCTTGACTGTCCGACTCGTAAGCATCCAGCATGCAACTGGTAATGTGAAAAACACGGATATTTTAAGTCAAGTCTGTACATTTAAAGTGCAAGTAAGAAGTTGTCAAAGTTTTATCGTAATCGGATGAACGGTAGCAGCGCATAAGATACAAACATTCATTTTTATTTATATAGATGAAACACAGTATCAAAAGTCCTTGACATAAGATTTCAAGTTATTTAATTCATTTTCAATTTTTTAATGCTGTAAAATTGTATGAAGTTGATTTACACTCATCAAGATGTTCTGAAAAATGTTGTCGCGGTATTCTTTAAGTACTACTGACTGTCCCACTTCATGGTAAGTTAAGGAATACAAATTCTGGACGTCAAATTTCTTTTCCAATGATCAGCCTCATGAACAGGGTAAAATAGAAAGTGATGTCTAAAATGAGTCGTATATATTTCAGTTCTATGCTGTAAATGTTATGCATTTATAAAAATATGTTTAGGAGTTAGGTACAACATTTTAGTGTGGTTCAGTAGAGGATAAATTCGTTTTGGTGCGTTATTAAATGCATTGACATAAATCAAAATGAATGCATGTCTCTTACGTGCTGCCGTCAGACTGCGATAAAACTTCGACTACTTATTGCTTGCACTTACGGGATGGTTAGAGGTTAAATACTATCAAGTAAAAAATATTTCGGATTTATTTATTCATTTATTAACCATGGATTAACTACCAAATAATTCACCAAGGAGAGAAAACAGATTCAGTAAAGATGCTACCGTTAATATTTTTCGGAGCTATTCTATAAAAATACAATGCAAATCTTTCTATGAGGTAATAGTTTTATTAGGTAGTGTGGGAGAAAGTTTTAAGGTAACCACTCCTAAAGGTTTGAAATTTTAACTCAACATTTATAAAATGTTAGCAGAGTTTTTTTTGTGTTTTTTCCCCCAGTAATTTCGGAAAATATTAGATTACAAATAATTTGACACCATCTTAGTTTTCAAAAAGTTATCTTTTCCACTATATTAAAGACTGCATGATATAAACATATTTTCTATATTTAATCAATTTTATAAGAAAGTATTCTAATCCCATCATCCCGAATATTAAATGAATCACGAAATACAATAATTAGTTTCTTTCATTACCATTCTGAAAGAGCACCAGGCTTTATTATTCTAAAAGGATACACAAATTTAATACATAAAAATGCATATTTGTTTGTAGAATAGAATAATAAAAATAGAATAAGTACTATTTATGCGTCTCATTTACATATCCAATTTCAATGAATATATTTATTGCCAACACGAAAATAAATATCATTCTTCCATTTATTCTTAATTAAATAAGATCACTATTTCAAATTCCAAACGATATTTCCAATATCGTTTCTTCTGCGCGCCGGGTGCTAGCTAGTTGTCTATAAGATTATAAAGCCTTATTTCGCATTGTTTTATTTGGCTAATTATACCTGAAATAAAATCCGTAATTAAAACTCTTTATTTGGCAAACATGATTTAATTATACTAGAAATTCAGATTTAATAATTCAATTAAAATTAGAATTTAATTATTGTATTTATTAAATGATTCACCCTAAAAGAAATTCTATATTTTGGCATTTTGTTAGTATGACCAGAATCGTCGCCAAGTCAGAATTTTGGCGATCATTTGCTTCTCTTCGACAGGATCTAAACGTAATCTAACGTAATCTCTTAAACGCTGGTGCTAAGAAGTGACAAATATTTCTGAAATAAAGCCATACTTTCCGTCGAAATAGAATTCGATTTCCTTTTTTGCTACAGCTTCTTTTGAGAAGCAAATCGATAATTTAATTCATATTAGTAACATGATACGTAATTTTATGTAATCCCTTAAAAAAGGAATTGTCATTCAAAAATAAATAACTCATTCGATAACATAATTCAGAAATATAATTTTATAAATTACAAGATTGTATTTTCCGAGAGTAATTGAGTTATAAATTATGTACCAAAAGATAATAGCGTCAAACAAAATATTATGTATAATAGTTATTTCTCGCATAATGAATTTTCTGAATTAAATTCGATAGTAAATTAAATTGTATGTTATTGCATTGATCGGGAAATTGTTAGTAGCACATTTCACATTTTAAAACAAAACACAATGATTAAATTTCGTTTCTCTTCAATCAAATAGACATGTTTTTTATATCTTTATTTGTCGTTAAATATCATTGGAGTTTTTTTTTTTTAAATCTTTAATTGAAATATTTGATGCTCTTCATTATTTTATTTTCAGAGAAACTACATTTTTATTCATATTTTATCATCAAAAGGTGGGGATTTCAATAAAAAATAATTACCTTTATAAAAACAAAATTTTCTAGAAAATTACGCCAGTCATAAGTTAGTCCTTACCTGAAAAAGAAATAAAATACATTCAAAATATAATTAAAAGAGCATATAATATGTAAAATTCAAGAACATTTCCAAGAATTAAATATATTAATATATACTTATACATAATGGTATATTTATAGTATCCATCAATAAAACCATGGAAGGAATAATTCATCAATAAAATTAAAATATCGACAATAGCCCAATAAATCATTTTAAAAAGATTTAAGTTTGATTTTACGATTAATCAAATTTATTTATAATGGTTATATTCTCACTATTTTGTTGTTTTAATTTCAACTAAGTGTATGTTTGAGGAGAATTCATATTTAAAGGATTCAACCATTGAGAGAAAAGAGGGTTAAATCTATATAAATAAAAATGAATGTCTGTCTGTATATCTCTTATGCGCTGCTGTACCATTCAACCGATATGATGAAACTTGATCAATTTATTCCTTACACCAAAGGGATGCTTATAGGTATATCTAAAATTAAAGAAAAAATATTCAGATCTCAACCACATCTGTTTACCAAGGATTCATTTCCAAATAACAAGCCGAAAAGAAAATAGATTCTGTAGAAATGTTAAATTCAAGTTGAAGATATTTTGTAGCTATTGTACCCAAATTCCACGCATATCATTCTCAGAAGTAACAACTTTATGACAGATAATGTTAGAAAGTTTTGGGGAGAGCGATCCTGGAAGTTTTAAATTTTAATTAAGTTTTAGTGCTTTCCGTAGTAACTTCCGAAAATATTAGTGCAAATAATTTTGTGTTATCTTTATCTTCAAAAAATTATCTTTTCATGGTATAAATATACTATATGTGTGTATTCAATTTTAAAAGAAAATGTTTCAATAAGGTTTTCTAACATTAAACTTGAGAATTCTGAAAGAATATTAAACTGATCCCGAGTTACCATAAATAGTTTCTTTCATTAACATTCTGAAAGAACACAAAGTTTTATTATTCTAAGAGAATACACAAATCTAATATATAAAAAGGAATATGTGTTTGTAGAATAGAATAATAAAAAAGAATAAATTCCATTTGTGCTTCTGCTTCAATTTCAAGGAATATGAATTCATTTCCAACAAGAAAATAAATAACATTCTTCCTATTATTCTTAATTAAACAAGGTAACTATTTCAAATTTCAAAGGCTGTTTCCAAGATTATATTTTTTATGACAACAACCCGCCGGGTACTAGCTATTACATACTAAAATTGCTATATCATTTAAAAAAAAAGGGGGGGGGTATTATTTATTTATTTCAAGATTTTGACATTAAGATTAAAAAATGCGAAATAAATCATTGAGAATAAAACTTTTAAACACACTGCAATAATTTGATACACTTGTTAAGATTTTTTAAGCACAGAAAAGAGAAAAAATAGGATTTGCTTGAAACCTGTACATAAAATCATGTAAATAAATATTTAAAAATTGAACGACATATTGTATGCAAATAATGTATTGCCAACTAAAGAATTTAAGCAATTCATGATTTTATGTTAGCTTTTCCTTTTCTATGTTTGCAATAAAACTCAAAATAGCTCATTGCGAAACTGCAACTATTGCATTTCAAAACAGGACAGGCTCATTCTAGTGACACAGTTTAGTAGTAAACAAGCACAGGGAAAGCAGATATCAAATTTTCTTTCGAATTTAACTAATTATAAAAATAAATACAACTAATCTATTTAGTTAAGGGTACTATAAACCCAAATATTCTAAATTAATCTTCTAAATATTTGGTGTTTTAAAAGGAATACGACGAACATCAATATAAAAATATGAAAGCGATGCAGCAATGTCATAAATCCTCTTAGTAAATGAATTTTTATAACATTTATAGCATATTTTTATAACATTTACAACTATTGCACTTTTCAGTATCTTGAGAATCCTATTTCAGTAATCTTCAAATCAATCAATGTATCACTGCTTTAAAAATTGATGTACTTAAAATGCTTCATTTAGTTAAATATTTTAGTTTCCTTAGTTAAATATTTTTTTGCGTGATATAGTTTTATTAGGTTTTCTAATACATCATCTTGTCGATTAAAAACGAAGTTAGAAAGAGATTGAAATAAAAAACCAATAATTTAAAAAAATTCCTTCTTAGGTCAACGAAGAAAATTTTTATTTCAGTTACTTTTCATTAAATAATTATTTAAAAAGTTAGATATTTTTAAAAAAAAATATTTATTTTCCCAAGAATTAAACTCACATTCTTCATCATCACGTGAAAAATACTGAAATCCTTGCATTTCACCGATTGAGCTACTGAATGATGATTTCAATTGTTATTACGAACTGCTAAAGCTCATTTTAAAGTTTTTAAAAATCAATTAAATTTAATTGATGAATTAATATTTGAGAAAAAACTCTATTAACATTCTGCGTCATCCACTGCAAGTTTTACATATTACTTTTATATTATTTATTTATTTTAGCTTGCCGACGAATTTGACGATTCTATTCAATTAAAAATTATTTGAATTTAATGAATGAGTTTGTATTAAAAAATTGTTTTAACATCAAATATCATCCCCTGTAAGTTTAAAAAGTGTATCTGAATTTTAGTGGATGAATAAAAAGTCTTATTAATGATTGAAAATTTGAACAAGAATTATATTATATACATATATATATATAGACAGACAGTCAAATAGATAGATAGATAGAGAGAGAGAGAGAGCATGAACTAATAGACTAAATGCAGGAATTGAAAAAGGAATTATCGCTCCTATTTTCATTCCATCGCTACCTTAATAAAACCTTACTAAAAATTCTACGAATCCATTAAATTACGAGCTTCTCAACGTGGAAATTAATTGACCTGTTGATTGAGCAAAGCAATATTTGTTAAGAGCCCGGCAATGGCAACGTTCCAGAAACGAAACTACTCCAACATAATTCCTTTTTATTCCTCTAATGCCATTCAAGTGGCTCGAGAGGCGTTTTTTGCATCAAAAGAATTATATGAATTTATTTCCAATAAAAGAAAGTAGATTCAATCAGTTTAATCGCCGGTTCTGTTGGACGATGAAAAAGGATTGACGATACAACTCATGTTTAACTTTCTCCCTTCAGGGACAAAAACGTCCTCTGAGGACGAAAAATAATTTCATCGAAGCAGCGCCACCGGGGATCTCTGGATGCCTCAGGAACAATCTATTGATGCATCAGTCAACATAAAAACCTTTATTGTCTGCTCTGACAATCGATGAGCTGGCTTTAATCTCCACTCAGATATTTCGGCCTTTCCGAGCAATGCTAGAAGCCCACAGCAAAATTTACACTCAAGAGGTTTCCTCTGTCAAGAAAACACACATTTCTTCCATTTAGAAGTAAGCGAAATCCAATTCCACGTTGACTCTGTGTAATGAGATTAGCCTAGTTGGATGGATTTCGATGAAATTCGTCAGATGGTGAGTTTCCTTCCACGAGATAGAGATTTCTTCTTTTATTTTTTTAATAAGTGGAGGGAAAAGTCTCTTATCAGTTACGAATTTTTCGAACGAGTATGTGAAACTGGCACCACAGGGAATGACACAACAGAAATACACCACGAAGAAACTAATGACATTTTTTTAATTGTGCAAGAAAATAAATAAGGATTAAAATAATATCTTCACATTTGCTTAGTTTTAGGTCAGGAGGTTTATGACGTTGAATGGCACAAAAGCCTGTCTTGATTAAACTGAACCACACATATGGTTAAAAACTAATCCCATCCAGCAACAAGAGAAAGATTTAAAAATGAAAATGCAAATTCAATGGAACTATGAATGTAAGAAAATTACTAAATACATGGGAACAAAGACAAAACATAAAAAAATTAAAGTAAATAAAGGGAATACAACAGAAAGGGGACAAAGTTTACTGTTGGAATAAATTAAGGATTTCCACAAATCAGGTAAAATATAGTTAACTTTTGATACCCTGTATTTGTATTCAAATTTAAATAAATATTTTTATTTATGGAAAAGAAAATTCCAGTTCGGGGGGTAAGAGGGTTATGATGCTTAGTGGCACAAGAACCTGTCTTGGCTAAACTGCGCCACGCATTAGGTTGAAAACTAATCCCATCCAGCAACAAGAGAAAGATTTAATAATGAAAATTCAAATTCAGTGGAGCTATGAATATAAGAAAATGCCTAAGTGCATGAAAATAAGACAAATCTGATAAAAATATTTTTAAAAAATATATGAAGTGCAAAAGAAAAAAAGGACAAAGTTTATCTAAGATGAGGATGTTTGAAATACATGTAAAAAAAGCGAATAGTTTTTAAGAATTTAAAAATATTTGGTTGGTGTTTTTCATCCACAAAATCCCGCATAGTTAGATACGATGGTTGGAAAAAGAACTCAGAAGATTTAAAATCTGGACATTCAATATAAATTTGCTTCACGGTAAAATCGATACAGCATGTAAGGACACATGAGTTTCCCCTCACCACGAATAAGTAAAACGTGTTTGTCATATACGAAGATGGGTCGATTTGACTTCCAATCCCTATACAAGGAGAACAGATAAATAAAAATTTTGCCTGCCAAATGGAATTGAGATGACAAAGAAAGAACTTCTTCGCATCAAAATTTCAGTTAGGACTAGCAGCATGGTAAAATTATGCATTTTCTTTAATTGCCGATCAACTTTTGTTGAATAACTATAAAAGACTAGCTAGTAACCGGCACGTTGCTACACCGAAAAAAATAATATTAAGTGAAACCAATCAATCATTTGGCAATGTTTTATCGAAATAGGATGAACGGTACGACAGTACATAAAATACGAACACAAATATAATACGAAAACAAATATTCTTTTTATATGTTAGATTTGTGATTTTTTTTAGAATTGTAAATCTTGGTGTTCTTCCAGAATGGTAATGAAAGGAACTATTAATTTTATCTCGCGACTCGTTTATTATTCGTTCAGAATTCTAAAATTTAACATTCGAAAATGGGATTAAAATAATTTCTTTTAAAATAGATTAAATTAAAAAAATAAATTGATAAATAAACAATATTAAAATATATTTTAAAATTCATTGTACCATAAAATCGTTAATGTAGTTGAAACGATGATTTTTGAAAATTAAGGAGGTGTAAAATTATTTGTACAATAGTTTTGGTGGCTACTGCGAAAAACGCTAACATTAAATTAAAATATAAAACCCCCAAGATAGGTATCCCCGAAATTTTCTCGCATAATCTGAAATAAAGTTTCTATCTCTGAGCATGACATTTGCGCACTATAGCTACAAAATATTAATCTTTAACTAGGATTTAAAATTTCTACAGAATGTACTGTCTCCTCGGCTAGCTGTTTGGATATTTATCCTTGCTAAATTGATGCGGCTGAAATCCGTTTTTTTTTCGTTTTTTTTCTCTATAACTATCCCGTATATGTCAACAATAACTGATCCAGTTACATCACAATCGGATGAGCGGTTTAGGAAAGCATAAACGACGTACAGACAAACATTCATTTTTATTTATATAGATTTGAACGACGAATTGAAATTTCGTCAATTCACCAGAAATAGAGGGGCTGTTTAGAACATTAAACAGATTTGAATCTCTTTGCTAAGAAAATAATTACTGTGGGGATAAATTAATGATTTTCCCAAATCAGGTAGAATGAAGTTAACTTTTGAAAACCTGTATTCATATTCAAAGAATAATAACATTTTAATTTTTGTAAAAGAAACAAAACAGTTCCATACTGATGAAATTTGTTTTTCAACACATCGAAATATCTTAATAAATGCATAGATGCTTCCTTATAGATCTTGTTTAACCTATACTCGAAAAAGCCTGTCACTACAAATGTACTTTGATGCTAGTATAGCATTATTGTACAATTTCTTCTTCAAGTGAGAGTGTCAAAATGATCGCAAGTTTTATGCACATATAATATTCATTACAAAGTAAATATTTCTTTATCTAACAAGGAAAGATTGAAACTTTAATGTTTGTATAATATATTTAGAAAGAGTATTTTTTTTTATTCATGTGCCCGAATAAAAATGTCTCAAAAGATTACAGCTTGATATTGATGTAGCGCACAAACATGTTCTTCTAGAAAAAAAACATAGCTCTGCTCATCTTTCAGGTTTATTCATAACGCATAAAAATGACAATTTAAAATAAACACCGATAAACTGAGATTATGCATTAAACAACGGTTGCCGCCATAATTTATCTTGAAATAGGGTAGGATATTTATTTTGAAGTTCAAGCTTTCATTTCACATTATTGGCAGAACTTCAGCCAGTATCTACCCAATAAAAAAAAATATATGCCATGTATCCTTCGCTCAAACATAATATAATGACATTTTTGCAGGAAACAGATAAATAAAATGTAGTTTTGAAACAATTCTGTCACTTGAACTCTGTATTTTAAATATTGTATTATATTTTAAACTCTCAAACATCTCTTTGAACTTGCACATTATGTTATGAACAGAGATTCATCTTTTCTGCGTGAAATGGTTTTCATTTGTAATTAATTTCTTCATATGTAATAAGTCATTTTCTTTTTTGTAAATCACCGTTCCAATATCGATTTTATTGTTTTGTGCATTTTAAATGAAACACAAAAATAGGTTTATGAATCTCAGGAAACATTATCTACATTTATTGTCAGTTTTCCTTCGTCTAATATTGTTTTACAATTATGCTTTCCAAAAATTTCCGATACCAAAGGACTCATAAAATTCAGTCCATCTTTTTAAGTCAAAGAACAAAGTTTTATAAAACTCTTTGGAGTAGGACTACAGATACTAATTTTGACAATTTCTTTAATTCTTGAATGTACAGGATCTGAGGAGCACCCTTCTCGAAAAGCTGGATTACAAACGAAAGTGTGCCTATCTTCATGGAATTGAGAAGTTTTCATAACTTAAATGAAGTTCCTTTATACACTTAAGTACGGAAACTTACTACGTTAAAAACACTGGGTATTGACGGCATTTGTGATTTTTTTTATTGTCATTTCTTGTATTCAAGACTTTCATCTTTCCAAAACAGTTTATCTTTGCTAGGTAAAGGAAGGCCATCATACAGGTCACATGGGAAGTCATATTAAGATACCCGACTACGTTCAAAGGAAACTTTTTGAAAAATTTGATTTGTAAAAAACAATTTAAAACTGAGGTTTTTAGATGTATTGTCAAATATAATGCAAAATACTATTAACAGAAATAAAATAAAAAACTGTTTGAAAATATGATATATTTTGAGAAACAGGAAAATTTGTAATAAATTCTAATGAAATTTAACCAAAATAAATAAAAATCTACACAAAAATGTAACGTAGTAATCCTATTTTTCTTTGTAAACAAGTTATAGAATATAATGATGAAGGAAATGAACCAAAATCTTAGAAAAAGTCTTGAGATGCAAAGAAGTGATGGGTCAAAATATACGTATATATGCATTTGCTCAATAAATTTTCAACTTAAATTTTCTAAAAGCATCTATAAAGAAAAACTATTTAACCATGAACAAGACTTTTGGTTCATTTCCTTGCCCATGTTATTTAAAATACACTCTGAAATTTTTATGTAAGTACCTCTATTAGTTTTTGATATATGTTAAAAAATTTTAGGAAAATGAAACTTTTGAGAAAATGGAAGCTAATTAGAAATGTTAGCTGAAAAATAGGTGACCCTGGATGATAGGTCAGGCCTTCCATTTCCTAGAAAAGAGAAACTGTTTTTAAAAAAGGAAAGTCTGAACTACAAGAAATAACAATAAAAGGAAAATTCTACAATGTGGCCGATAACAAGTGTTTTTAACAAGTGTCTATAACAAGTGTTTTTAACAAGTGTCTATAACAAGTGTTTTTAACAAATGTCTATAACAAGTGTTTTTAACAAATGTCTATAACAAGTGTTTTTAACAAGTTTTAATTACAAGTGTTTTTAACAAGTTTTAATTGCAAGTGTTTTTAACAAATGTCTATAACAAGTGTTTTTAACAAGTTTTAATTGTAAGCGTTTTTAACAAATGTCTATAACAAGTGTTTTTAACAAATGTCTATAACAAGGGTTTTTAACAAGTTTCAATTACAAGTGTCAATAACAAGTGCTTATAACAAGTGTTTTTCAAATGTTAATCGGATACCTCAAACCATTGGGGTATGAGAAAGCTGAAGAGATAATACTTCTCTTGATTAATGCCGAATATTAAGAATTTATTCTAAAACTGAATTCATTAATAATAAATTTAAATTTTAATGAACTAAGAAGAATTCATCAACATATGTCAAAGATTTTTTGGTCGCAGAAAGTAAAAATTTATCCGATTACTGAGAGTAAATGAATATTTTATAAAATAACTTTCTACTAGAAATAGGAATAAAGGCAAATTAATTGATGCATCTGCTATTCAATTGCATGACATTGCTAAGATAAAATTACAGTGTTGCTAGTTTATGTCACAAATTCTTAAAATATTTATTTTTCGCTCCTATGCAGTCAAAGACTTCCATATGCATAGCAAAGTAGGATCTACAACAAAATAGATTAATTTATTTCGAAAATTCCCAAGCCCGTATCTGAATTCGAGTCATTGAGTTAATAAATTACTATCAAATGAATTTGAAGCAATATGAGTCTTCGTAACATTGAAACAAGTTCTAACTACTTAATATACTTAACTAAATACTTTATATACTTTTAACTAAATACTTAATATACTTTACTAAAATATACTTAACCCATTCTGTTTGCTAGACTTGAGCTATCTTGTTTATCTTTATATGAAAGTCGGAATTAAATTTAAATTAGACTGAGAGAGATATTAAATAGAAATACGTGTACAATTAAATATTTAAATCAACGTACAGAAGAACTTGGATGAGTAAAGTGAAGGATTGGAAAGAGATGCGGATGATTTAAGAAGATGATTTAATTTCTTATTATTATCTCGAAGAGATGATTTAAGAGGATCATGCCAGTATCTTGGTAGGGCTTCTTTTTCATAAGAAGACGATAGAAAAAACTAATCTGCTCCATTAAGAGAGTATAGATCATGGATGGCGAACCTCTTTGGACCAGCGTGCCACTTTTTTCTCAGAAATGCTTATTTAGGTATGGACGTGCAGTCTAATAATTTTACCGTGATTATGGGGAAGGTAATATAGCTAAATAATAACAACTGAAAACTTTTTATTTACTACGAAAAAATACATTTTGCACTATACAGTAGTAAATGTTTTCATTTTAATTGTAATTCATATGAAAATAAAATTTGTGTGAATTTTCGCTACTTTATTTACGTCCAATTACTTGTTATGGCATCTGTTTGATATTGGGGATGTAAGATGTTGCTTTTATAAGAATGCACACTGAACTGGAGTCAAAACAGTTTCTAAACGAGTCTTTAATGTTATTCGTCTCTGAAAATAATGTCACACCGGCACAGATGAAAACGTGCTTCAAAGCACGAGCCTTCTTCTTCAAACAGCGAAATGTGTCTGGAGTCGAATTCCATGTTTCCAGAATTTCGTTACTACTATTTTTACTTACATTGCTAGTTAACCTTTTTGTTTCAATCCTATACAATTTTTTTTCTTTTTTTTCAATAAATTTTTGAATCTATATTTAAGTTTAATTGAAATCAGTCCGATGCTTTTTAAATTCTTTAATTTCCAACCAATTGAAATGGGAGAAATTGAGTTTTTCAAATAAAGACACATGTAAGCTTTTTTGAATGCCATACAATGCAAGCCGTTTTGATCTGTCATGAGCCCAAAATATTATGTACCGTGCCATCCTTGGCACGCGTGCCACTGTTTCACCATCCCTGTACTAGAGTTTCTTATTTCCTATCCAAAAATGTGTCATTCATGCCTCTGCACATAGCATAAGTTAAGAATTTTATTTTAAGTAGAAGAAGAAAAAAAAATTTTTTAATGATCTCTAGATTTGACCCTAAAAGGAACCAGGGGATCTTTTTACAGATATTCGTGAGTCTGAAATATTTCCTTCTTCGAAATCATGCTGTCTATTGTTTTCAGTGCCTAAAATCACTTTAATTCAAAGGTACAAGAAGTCTTCAAAAATTTCGTGGTGGTATAGACTTGGTGTACTTATCGTTATAATTTTTTTTAAATATGTAAACATTATTTTAATCGTAATCGTCTTCATATTTCAGATTAAGTCATCAGCCGAATGGTTTATCCGCGAATCTTAAGTGTTATTCCTCTGTAAAAATAATGATTCTCATTGAAACAGATGGTAATATACTTAAAATAGCATGAGCCAGTTTCTTCAAATAGCTAAATATTTGAATCTAATTCCGTGTTTCCAATATTTCGCTACTGGCATTTATACTTATGTTTAAACTGGGACAAATTAAATCACAAACAAGCCGTTAAAAAGCAAATAAAATCACAAGCATCAAATAAAGTCATAAACAAGCCGTTTTGCAAATCGTTTAATAGGTAGAGGGCCCACAATATTGTGCCATGTGCCATCAATGGCACGTGTGCCACTGGTTCATTATACCTGGTATAGATAGTAATATAGACCGAGAGCTATTTATTTGGAGGGGGAAATGGAAGTCAATTGAAGAATATTAGTGAGATCAGTTTATTTTTTATAATTCGCAGTAATAAAAGTTGCAAAAATATTTTGATCTTGGCGGTATTTACAAACACTAAACCAGTGTTGTGATAAAGTGTATGGAGTCCATGAGCTCTTTGAAACATTAGCTTCTTCTGGTTGCTCTTGGATGTTAAGGAATTGAGTGAAATTTCCTTGGATGTTAAGTAATTGAGTAAATAAATATCTGGATGTATGCATAACAGAAATTTAGTGGGATTAGAGTAATGAAAGGAAGTATTTAAATGGAATCGCAGAATCTCTGCAGCATATCGATTCACCTAGCAGAACAGTATTTTACATATTCAGTAAAATATTGCTATTATTCAAAATATACCCAAGACTACAAAAATTTAGTAAAAAAACCTCATGAAAAATCCTTATCGCTCGAGTCATATTCTGAATATTGACAACATCTCGGTAGCGTTTGAAAGCTAAAATATCAGAGAAAATTTTGAAGCAATAAAAAGAATATTTGATATTTTGAACGATTTTCGAAGTCTCACCTTAATGTCAAATAAAACAAAATAATACTTTTCTACACTTATTACTATCGCATAACTTATACTTCCGAAAACCGTTCTTATACTTAAACTATACTTTCTATACTTATGCATTCGCTTTCCGAATGTTTAAATTTGTATTGAACTACTTGATTTTCAGACAACATCTCAATTCACAGTAGTGAAAGTTCTAAAATCATAGCTGTCTATCGGATATATATCCATATGTTTGCAAAATTCTTTCTATATACGGTATTCAGATATAAATCCGTTTTAAAGAAAAAAATATCAAATTATCTTGAACCTTCAACTGGTTATGTGCGATCTGTGAGATCGCTAGTGATGGACTTTCGGTCACTCCTATCCTATTTTAAGCTCAATTAAATGGATTGACCTAGTAGCTTCCAGTTTCCTTGATCTTCAATACACCTGCACTTTTTCTACCGGTTTCAGTGGATGATTTTCAAAATAATTCAATTCTTTCTTTCAGCATGGTCTCTAAGACCGCTCCTCCCTGTTAGTGTCCCAGTGATAAAATAGGCTTAGCAGATAGCTTTAAAACTTCAACTAATTCTGATATGTACGTTCAAACATAATTAATATTTCTAGTGATAATGTTTTTTTGAAAAATTAATACATTACCTTAATATACCAAGATATATATAAGCAGGATTTATCGGTCAATTTTTATATTATTTATCTATATGTGAAAATGCCCAAGAAAACCTTATTACGAAAGTCACACAAGCCGATAAAAAAAGGGACAATTTTACCCATTGTCATTTTTTTTCTTTATAAAATTGTTGAATTTTATATCATATTGTTTTCAATTTTCTTTTATGTACCTGACAAATAAATAAGATTTAAAAAGTATAAAGTAATGTGTGTGTGTGTGTTTTTTAAAGATTTTTGCTTATTGTAACATGTAAAAGGAGAAAAAAATGCATGTTCCAACGAATTTACCTTCTTCAATGACAATATATTTTGAAAAATTTCTAAAACGTGTCTATATATCAAGGAAAATATCTACAAAATATATTGGAAGTTTTTCATGCTAATATATTCATTAGAAAATTTAATTTGAGTTTGAATGAAATATTGTCTCGTAGATCATAACCCCCCAGTTAGGTTCTAAGATTTCACCTCCCCAGTTAAGCTCAAAAACGAAACTGAAATAGTGAAACTCAGTTACATAATACACGTTGTCAAATGTGAAGTTCTTGCTTTTATCAGGCCATTAAAAGAATGCGCTGAAAGCTAAGAAATATTGCCCGAAAATTGTTTGTTCGAGGGGATTTTAAATGAGGGAGATTATCTCCATAAAAAAATCTAATTAAAATAGTTGACTTAGTTTTTCTAATTAATTGCTGCGTTGGTTTCGGCCTTTCAGTGGATTTTAATTTCTCTCAGCATAATAAAAAGCCTGAGCTGTAAATTAAGACCAAATATTTGTCTTTGGAATATTATGCATAAAAAAAGGAGAATTTCTTAAGAGCATATTTTCAAATTAGCATTCATTATCTAAGTCATAATTGAGATCTTATTTCACAAATTAAGTTCTAGTTGAGTTACGAAAAAAAAAAAAGCATTTCACATGATGCAGTTTTGTACTGGAAATAAAGGGCTAAATGAAGGCTGAATTCATATATAAAGAATAAAATCTTAATACTAAGAAAAAAATATTTTAATGCATTTGTTGAATTTTATACTTTAGTAGGGCGTTGTACATTTATACTTTTGTAAGGCGATTTCAGATTAAGATTTTTAGCTGTAAATATATCTTATTAATTTGAAATGAAGAGCTTTTGACATGAAAGAGTTTTCGTCAGACACCGTAGATACAGACAATGAATTGAGCCATTTCAATCTCATGAATATTTTGGCTAATATTGTTATTATTTCATACGCTATTCTGTTTCAATTATTTCAAAAAAGGCGGTTGAGCTCATAAAGTTGCATATAACTAGCAATTCATTCTTTCAAAAGTGAGGAAATTATTTCGTAACGGAAGGCATCCAAACATATTACGATGATACGTGTCAGAAAGCAAGTTATCAGTTCTCATATGGCTATAGCAATCATGTAGGGTAGCAACATCTCTATTCTTGTGATGGAATGAGATTGGTAGATAAAGTGGAAGTTACTTCATCTGGTGTTTAAAAGTTACTTAAGATGCAAATATTCAAATAAAAAGAATTATGTCCGCTTTAAGAGTCATTGTGCATTCTCTTCTATTTTATGCATCAGGACAGATTATGGCACAGTCATGCATTAACAAATGTAGGCGCAGGTGAGTAAACACGTTTTAAATTTCGAATTGTGTTTTTAAATACTCAATGGTAAATTCAATTGAATTTAATTACGATTCTTTCGAATTTCCACGCATATTTTCTTTGCCGACATAATAACTGTTGTATTATTATATGGCTCAGGAATTCTCTTTTAAAAAAATATAGTTTGAAGTTGTGTCTAATTCCTAACCAAACATTCTTCTTCTGTAAATATCTGTAAAACTTTATCCTCCTTAATTTTTTATACCTCGAAAGACAACATTTCGATTTCATAATTAGTAGCCTCTAAAGGTTACTAGACAGTCGCCTGACGGCATACATTAATTAACCATGATGAATGCACTAAATGGAGAACTATTTACTCTCTCGATAAACTGATTCTGACTAGCTGACTGTGCACATAAAGCGATAATATAGTATTCCGGTGGTATCTTAATACGCAAGTAACGGCCGTTAGGCATTGGTGATCACTTTTGTCCAGTGGTTATGTTAAGCGACTATGAATCCAAGCATCGCAGGTTTGATCATAGGAAACGCAATCCACCACATTTGCGATAGTAGTTCTAATCACGGTTATGGATCTAAAAGCATTGTGAAAATAGATAAAATGAATAAACTTTGGTCAGCTTATGACTCAAGCAATTGCGAGATGTGGCATACGTTAATTACAATATAAAAAAGTACCACCCAAATGTTTGAAAAAAAAATATTTACAATTAAGATTTGGCTGCTTTATTTCAACAAAGCGGGATTCAAAGAAAACATTTTTATTCAGGAAAATTACAGAAATCAGCAGATATATCAAATATAGAGAAATGTGTGAGGAATAAAATTTGAATCCTGCGTATAACTGGATTATCAATTAGAATAAAAATTTAAATAGGATATAAAAATAAAGACCAAAATTGATATTATTATTCTTATTATTTGCATGAATTGGCCGATTTTGAAATCGTTCCCCCAATTACTCTATACAAACTGCTGTTCCTACTATTTTATAAAATCTGCGAATCTATAAAACAATAAAATTACCCAAAAATAGCATATAGCTTACAGTCATTGACTGCAATTACAGTTTCAAAAAATTTAGTAATTAACTAAAGTATTTGTTAATTACTTTTCATTCGCTTTTGATAGAGGATTATATTATTTTATTACTTTTTATTCCACAATTATCATACGCATCATTATATATTATCATGATTATTATGGAATATTAAAAACCCAGTCAGATAGAATACCAGATCAGATACAAATAAAATAGATCTTACTTATACTAATTGATTGATTGCTAAATATATTTAAAAAAGTTTGTATTTTATTTTCATCAGAGCCACTCAACTGTGCAGAATTTGAGAATCTTAAGGGTAGCTATGATTCTAAATAATATTCAGTAAATTATTAAATATATTATTAAATAATAAATTATATTATTAAATAATAAATTATATTATTAAATAATTTACAAATACTGGAATAATTATAGACTAAACCATCTTTCTAAGAGAGACAAATGTTTGTACCTTCATACCACTAAAAATCGAACAAGGTTTAAGGAATACGTATATGTTCAGTTGACAAAATTCTTAAATTAATCCTTCTCTATTCTAAGAGCAAGCATCTAAATTCCTTTCATAATAGGAGAATTCCTTCACCATTTTGGATTCCATTGGACCAGAATCGGTTTTAGTTAATTCCCCTTTCAGTAAATTCCAATAGGATTAAAGGAAGGTGCAATGGCTGAACACGAATTACTGGATCAATAATCAAACGTTCGAACTTTTAAGACCCTCAGTTGAATGTGGCAACGAATTCCTATCCATCAAATGAATTGTAGCAAAGACGAAATTAAATGAATTAAAAATTCTTCTTAATTCATAAAATTTACAGAAAAAGCAAATTTTTAAAATTTTAGGACAACTTCTGTTTTGATAGAAATAAACAGGGCTTTTTTTCTTCAGTAGAGTAAAATTTTCAGCTTTGTGCACATTATTTAAAACCTTTTCGTATGCGCAAAAACTTGCCTATGACGATATTTTTCATATTAAGGTATCCGACAAAGAAGGAATATTTTTGAAAAAGTTGATCAAAAAATATTTAAAACTATGGTTTTTAAATGTATTGTCAATTATAATACAAAATACTGTAAACAAAACAAAATTATTTGAAAACATTATGTATTTTGAAAATAGAGGAATGTGTAGTACATTTAAATAAAATTGAATCAAAACGGTGAACACTCTACACAAAATGGTAATGCAGCCATCCTATTTTGCTTTGTTCACAAGTTATGGAACATAATGATGAATGAAATGAACCAAAATATGAGAGAAAAATTTGAGTTTCAAAGAAGCTATGGGTAAAAATATGGGCATAAATGCATTTTTTCTATAAATTTACAACTTCATTTCTCTAAAAACACTCAGAAATAAAAAAAAAAAAGTATTTCACCCACAATCAAACTTATGGTTCAGTTCTTTGCCTGTATTATTTAAATCCCACTCTGAAATTTTTATGCAAATACCTCCTTTAGTTTTTGAAATATCACGATAATTGAGGAAAATGATTATGAAAATGAAAGTTTTGAGAAAACTGAAGACACATTTTAGCTGAAAAATTATGTGATCCTGGATGATAGGTGGGTTCTTCCTTTTCCTAGAAAATATAAACTGCTCTGAAAAATGTCTCAAATGCAAGATCTAACAGTATTAAAAGTAATCGTCAATGTAGTCGTTAACCAGCGTTTTTAAAGTAGTCGGATACCTAAAGAAAATATTTTTATACATATTATTATTTTATTCTCATTGTATCTCTTTACTTGCTACCTTTGAATCCAAAAGAAATACAAATATATTTGAAATGAACCGAAAACAAGTGTCTTCTTATTTTCAAGGCTCTGAAACATCAATAGATAACTAGTTTAGCAATCTTAAAAATAGTTTAATAATAAGAGATCTTGTTGATACTGCTAAGTTCCTGTGGTGGTGGGGTGGTCCACTTCATTTTCTTGTATACAGCCGACCACTCTGCCACCACTGAACGTAGTAATATCGACAGGGTTCACTGTGGTCGACTGCTGAATAAATATTATCCAACCTTAGATGGACCGAAAAGTCAAATTAACATTCCTTTCGGGGTACGGGGTGGTCGACTGCACGCAAGAAGATGTATAATAATAAGAATAGCAATGTAACTGCATAGATAGTATAATACTAAAGTATTAGCTAGTTCTTATTGCCATTCCTTTTATTTATCCAATAATTACTTAAGATAATCTGAAAGCACCGTGATCATTTTATTTACGCAATATGCGCATTTGAAAGCAAATAAATGCCCATTAATGTACAAATGAAGTAAGTATATCATACTGAAACGTCTAAATGTTATTAAATTTTAAAGATATTATTTAAACGGCTTATTAATAAAATGAATATATTGATTTAGTATCTATTAAGTAGAAATCCTATCAATTTAATGTTAATGTCGTGTCCGTGTTTCCACGGAAAGGGGGTGCAGTAGCTTCTGAGGGAAAAACCAGAGGGTTTAAAGTCTGACTTGTAGCTCAAATGAAGGCGACACACACATTCGCTTGCTCAACCCCTTTCTACAGGGGGGGAACATTCATTCATCTCACAGACAGAACACAGAACAACCCTGTCCGAACCGGGACTTGAACCCGCGATCCCCAGATCACGGGGAAGGCACGCTACCCCTATGCCAGGACGCCGGCTATCAATTTAATGTCGAGAATGTTCACTGACGGGCATGATTGAAGGCAGAGCAATCATGTTCCTTGAAACATGGATCTAAAATTTCTCTCTGAATACCAATCTTCAGTATTGTTCTTCCATAATCTTATCAAGCCTTCAATAACATTACCATACATAAAATCATACTGTAAATTTTATTAAGGCTTGACTGTACTTAAAAATTATCTCCGATCGAGAATTAATTCGAATGAGATCAATCTTGAGCTGCGTTTCACGAAGGATAAAAGGTGCTGAGGGTGGTGACTTCTTTAGGGGAGAAGACAATAGGAAGGATTCTCGCTTGGAGTCTATGCCAAGTGGCAGACGGAAGATTGATTAGATGAATTCTTTCAGCACCTTCTATACTCTGTGAAACACAACGCAAGACTGATACGAACTAGTTTTCTATCTATGCTATCTTTTTTATGTCGGATATAATTTTTAAGTACAGCCAGTGCTTTAATAAAATTTATCTTACGATATTATATATGGTAATGTTATTGAAGGATTATGGAAGAACGTTATTGAAGATTCATATTCAAATAACAATTTTAGAATCATGATTAGTTTTTAAGTACTGATGTTTTTTTTTCTTTCTTTTTTTTCTAATGACACTTGTCATTGACAATCCCGTTGACTAAAGAGCCATTGCGATTTAATCCGAGTTTTTTTCGCCTCTAGTTTTTTCAGAAGCGCCATCTACAGCCGAGATTACAAATTAGATACTAGCTTCCCAACCCTTTTTAAGTAACGGATTTCATTCATACATTTTCGTTCGGTCATCTACAGATCGTAATTTAGACCGGGATCGGAGAACGATAACTTCTGAACCAGTATGCCCAGAGATATTATCCTCTACATGGAGAACTTTGTGACCACAACAGATTTACATGTGTAACAGCCACCACCACAAATCAAGTCTTCTACCGACGAGGTTCAAACTCGCAAGCCAAAGGATACGAATCCAATGCCCAATCCCCGGTCCACAAATAATGTTTTAGGCTAAAATATGGGCAGAATCAGAAGTTTGATGCGCTATTCCCAATTATTTCTTGAAACTGTAAAGACCAAACTTTGTATGCAGAAAGGAGCCTAAAATGAATTGTGGAATCATTTTCGTGTAATATATATTCACATTTAGATTCCAATCTTTTTCTGGAGTACACAGGGAATTTTTCTAAAAGACAGAAATATCGTGGTTAAAAATTTAATTTACATGTTGACTGCGACATTACCCGTAGATGGCGTTCTTTTCTAGGACCGAACCATCTCTGCTATCAGATGACATCTTCTCTACGACAATTAAAAAATAGCAGAGAAGGGGTCATGTAATGTCCTAATATCACGTGGGGGTAGAGATTGTGAACGTGTTAAAAAAATTAAAGTTATACACTAGAACTCGCGCACAGTTATAATGATAGCATGTTTGTGAGAATAATCGAATCTTTAATATTATTTATCTGCGATATCCATAAGCCAAATTTCAAATAGATTTAATCCAAATATCAAAGTTAAAATGAGACCGGTCAAGATGCTAGAATAAAGCTATGTGATGTGAGAATACATTGACTTTAGCTTTTACTCTCTTTCTGTATAAACCCCACTTTTCTTTAATCTGTTGGAGCTTTAAATCCAGGTCTCCATATTCTTAAAAGACAACAGCTACGCGTGTTTTTATTTATTTATTTATTTATTTATTTTTTTGCACAAAAGAAAAGACTATTACTCTTCACCAAAGACAACAACATACTCAAGGGATGGAAAGGAGACACACCTGAAAAAAAGAGGAAAGAAGTCAGCAAAAGAAAAAGCTTTTATTTAAGGCTTTGCTTCTCTCACGCGGTCCCAGGCCCGAAGAAACCAACGCAGAGGCCGTTCTATTACTTCCCCATGAGCAAAAGCTATTGAAGATGCTCTCACACACACAGCATGGAAAAGGATATCACAACAGCAATGTTGTCGTTAAAATAACGACCCCTTTTTTGCTTTCTCTTTCCGACTGTAAGTGTATCCGCGAAACGACCTATCAATTCTAGTATCGATCCCTCTGCCTTCGCCTCCAACTCTCGGCGTGATTTGAGGCAAAGATGATGGTCCTTGTGTCTTTCTACTTTGGCATAAAAGTTTTAGTGGCACAGAAAAGCCGCGGGACGCCATTGCGAACATGAAATGCGTCAGCAAATATCAATAAGTTTTTGGCGATATATTTTTTATATATGTGTGTTCCTTCCGGTGATTTTGGCTGCCGCTGCTGCAGTCTCTCCGAATGCCTTTTAATGCTTTCGTGTATGCTTTTACGTCGCCACCTCTATTCCGAGATGGGTGGGCATTGTCTTACTCACAGTTAGGATTTTGGAGTTTCGAGTGAAACAAAATCCAAAGATTTTTTTAGGTGTTTTTTGAATCAAACATAATTCTTATAATAAGTTACTTGCTGAATAATTTGCATGCTAAACGATGAACAAGGAAATTATTCGAATCAAACATAATTCTTTAGTATGTTATTTGCTGAACTATTTGCATGTTAAACGATTAATGAGAAAAATATACAAGAGTTAAAAAAAAACAGCTTTTCAAGTGAAAGTTAGTCCCATCTTAGAATTAATAAGGGTGTTTTGAATTGGACTTGAGAATTGCTCCCGTCTCAGAATTAATAGCTATTTGATAAGATTTCAAACAAATCCTGTAGATGATAGCTGCAAAAATATTTCTCCTTTCAACCAATGCTGTGATTCCATGGTGTATCCCAAGAGGAGAACTAGGTTAAAGTTTCGATTATACTTTTTCCTTCATTGTTTTATCTTATTTTGGAATGGACTGAATTTGAATATAACTGCTTTAAGGCAATTTATTTATTTAGTTATTCTCTAAACATAAATTTTTTATTCTTTTCATTTAGTATAGCTTCCAAATTTGAACAATTGTGAGCAAAGAACATGTTTTTTTTAAATGTGCTTTGCTTTTATTCGTTTTCTCAAATAATATTGGTGAAATAATAAAAATTCAGCTTTCAGGGTCTTTAGATTTGTAAGTTTTTCTTCAGAGTCATCATGAAACTTATGAATGGATTTTTTCATGGCTTCTTTTAATAAAGCATAACTCTGATGAGTAATCTCTTCGATTTGTAATTCATCAGAACCGGTTGAAACATGAGAACTTTGAAATATTCTAGACAATATCTTTCCAGACATCTTTAATTTCGGTTTTTGGAGCTAAAGCAAGCACGCTAGATTTTTTCTTGAAACTAGGTTTATTTTCCGGGGCGGGGGGATTTTGCAAATACAAGAAAATAGTTGCTAATTCTTTTTTTCTTTGTATTCCTTCTTCTAAAGCATATAATAATTTCGAACTTACTTCATTGCTTAAATATTTTGTTCATTTAACAGAAATTCATGTATATCTTCACTTATTAATAAATTCGAATATCGTTGCCTTAATCTCTCAACATCTAGACAAATCGGCCCCGAACTATATATATATATATATATATATATATATTGAAGAATTAAAAACATTTAGGAATTACGGAAAACAGTTTTCTTACTTAAAAAACCGATTTTCGAATGAGACAAATTTACTCAAAAATGGTTTTTCAAAACCGGGTTTGTAAAACCTACAAAAACTAGCTTGAACATATTTCTTGGTGTTTAAATTAAGTACTAAATCGAACAAAAGAAATTTATCTGAACAATCTTTAGTTTAAAAAATGCTGAAATAGGCGCTGAAGTATTTATATAAAAACTCTGTTACATTGTGAAAGGTACATTCCGTTACTTTTCTTCACCTTGGAATAAATTTGTAAAAAATATTTAATTACTTAAATTTGGCCTTAACATTTTAATGCCAATTACCAAATGGATATTTTAAGAGCGATGGACATATTGAATAACATTTAATTCAGAGGCATGAAACATGAATGAAAAAATAATAAATAAATTTGATATCGAAGATATAGAAAAACACAAAATATTGAGAAAAAAAACTTTAAATGCCTTATAACACAGTGAAATATCGTCTGCACTTTGCGTCAGCAAACGACAACGAAAGTGACGTCATTTCAAAGTTTTACATGATTGATGGAATTTTGTTTGCAAACAATAATTCCGTCACTACCGTCGGCATTGTCAAGTTGGTTAAAAAAAGCTGGCAATCACGAAAAACTTGTTTGACCTTCACTTGAGGTTAGAAACGGAAAATTGTTAACGAAAAGTGTGGACGATATTATATATTTCACTGTGTGCCTTAAGAATTCATTTAATAAACGGAATTTGATTCTAGTCTATTAAAACATAACTAATAATTATTCTACATAGCCCATTAGTTACATTTTTATATGAGAAAAAGACGTATTGAGTTATCTTAAGAAAAAAAGCAACTGTAAACTTAATTCTTAGTACCCATAAAAAATATTTGTAATTTTACAATTCCTAAATGGATCTAGTAATAGACAGTAAAGGGAATTAATATATACATCTATGCCTAGAATTATTCGTAAATTTAAATTATATTCTGGTGTTAAAACTTCTAATGGTTATAAATTAACGTTTGACCATTACATTAATAATGTTTTGTAAGAGAAAGACATTGTTATAACGACTTTGTTCAAAAGTTAGGTGTTTTCTCCGTTTCTAAATTTTACAGACATTTGAGACTGTAACTAAATTGAACTGATTGCTTATTAAAATCAAGGAAAATTGTTCTAAACTTTATATCTCTCGATTCTTCTTAAAAACAGAGTTTCTGATTACTTCTGAAAGTAATTTATTCTCGCAGAACTTTTCGCCTAAGCACAATAATATATTCCATTTCAGAGAATCAATTAAACTAAGATTCAATTCGGGCAACTTAACCCGTCGCATTCCGAAATATATGAGCTTAACAAATTAATCAAAGTGCTTTCGCAGTTCCAATTCTCAACAATGTCGGAAATTAAATTATAAGCGAATTATACAGATAAATGGGGATGCATTCTAACAATATCTATCACACAAACTCACAAATTCGTGCAATGAATGTTTCCAAACGTTTTAACTCTTAAAAGGATAATGTTTTCCGATTCCAGCGATCTATCTTTTCTGATTCGCACTAAAACCTTTACATTAGCTCTAATGCATCCGATGCTGAGATGTCTGGCCCAATAGCCTCTAAGTGACAAAGTGCAAAGTAAACAAAGAAATTAATTTCAGTTGGTTTTGGAAGGGGGATACAAGCGTACGATTTGCGATGGTTAGGGCTTCCCTTATTAAAGCCTTAACGCAACGGCAATCTAGGAAAAGCAATATACTTAGAAGCGCTGACGCTTTATGGCTACAATAAACTTTTATGGATGCGGAATTCAAATTTATGCCTCTGTGGAAAATGGTGCTCATTGTGACAAAAGATTCAGTCATTGTTATAAGAGCGATCCGATAAGAATTGCGCGATTTATTGCAAATCTGGATGTGTTTCTGATTTGGCTTTGCAGTTCTGAGTATTCATATAGCAAACACTTATGGTTTGAGCCTGATTTATGAAACATCGCCAAGAAATTTTATTGAAATTTTAAAATGAAATAAAATTACATCCGTATTTAGGATTATTATTAATTGTCGTATTATGACATATATCCATATTGAAATATTAATGATCAATAAAATAATTTAAAAAAAACTGTGCTTATAAATATGTTGAGATAATTTCACATTTTCTATTATAGAAAACGGATAATTTTATATAATATTTTAATAATTTCATGCTTAGGATTAATTTAAATTACAAAGAAAGTTAAAATTATCTAATTTTGACTCAATACGAAACTGATCTAAAAAATTTCCATAAAACTTCTATTAATAGATTAGGAAACATATTAAAGTAAAAAAATAAATAAAATCTACAATTGCAAATTCCAAGTCATGATGTGAGAACATTTTTATTTTTTAAGTTACTATTTGTCTTAATTAATTTATGTTATCAATCAGTTTAAACCGGTTTGAAACAATAACGAAGCTTCTTGTATTAATTTTGAATAACCTATTTTTATTAGTTAAAATCATCCTTGAATCAATTATCTTTATCGATTAAATAAACAATATTTTAATTTTTTTGGTTTATTTTTTAATTAAAGAAAAACGTTTTACGTGTTAGGCAGTAACGCTGTGATTTCCAAGAGAAAAACTACAACAGCAGATGATAAATAATTCAAAGTAAAATTTAATAAAATAATTAAAGTATAAGCCAAATCCAAAAAAAAAAAAAAAAAAAAAAAAAAAAAAAACTACATTAGCAGACGATATTTCAAAAGCTATACAGTGAGAGCCGATTCCAAATTAAAACAATATTAGCAGACGAAAGATATTTCAAAACCTTTACTGTGGCAGCCGACTCTAACATAAAAAAGGGATAAATAGCCAATTTGTTGCCCTCGTATTTAGAGGCTACAAAAACCTCATGCGAAAACAAGACCACACTTTCAAATGATAAAAAAATGCTATAAATAAAATTCTGTATGCATTGGCCACTTTAATGCCGTCAATCTGAAGTTCTTGGTTCAATTCTAAAAGGAGTCAACACACCTACTTCGACGCAGCTTTTAATCAGAGGGATTTAGCCTTGTTAAGTAGAGCAGCCCATGAATTTTTAATAAGCAACTTCAAGAACCAGCTGAAATATTACCTACTCACGACATTAGCATTTTGATTAATTTCTCTGCACCTTTATCGGTGGGGAAAGCAATGAAAAGAAGACATTTTCCGATCCGTGTTCCCATTTAAGCGGTGCCGGTAAGACAGAAATGAGCTGTGCAGTTTCGACCGATGCCATAATCCCATTTACGCTGCACAATGCAGTTCAGTCGAAGATGCGCGCGGGGGGATCAAATCCTGCAACATTTCAAGTTAATCTCCAAGGATCTACAGGTTATTCATTTTCCAAATTTATGCTCAGTTCCTCCGACGGCCAATTGTTCATCTGAACTTTAATGCGGAAGAGAGAAAAGCGAGAGCATATTTTCTCGGGAAGCCACGCATTGGAAATTAAAAGCAACGTTTCAATTTGTTTTACTGATGAAAGCCGAGGAATTACAGATTCGGTTGTGCTGACCGACTTTCGTTGGAGAAGAATTTTCTCTCAACCCTTGACTTGCGATTAGGGATGAATGCTGATGTAGAGATTTGTGGTGGTGGTTCTAATGCCACTTGGTCATACCAAACCCGAATGAGCTGAGCTCTTTCGAATGAAGGCAGAGGTGTGCGCTTTTCGTTGTGAACGAGCACCGTTCAGGTGAAAGGACGACTTTGCTCGAACACACAACACAACCCTTTTGAGGAGGCCGTCGAATTCATTCCAACACTCATTCATCCATCTGCAAGTCGGAATTTAGATTGAAATCAGAGACCGACTCATCCCCGATTCAGTACCCTCAGAGGTATGGGAACTTAGAGGATTTTGCAGTCACGAACTGTTGAACGTGCCGCAACTGCCATTAGCCAACACGTCGGTCTTTGGCTGTGACGAAGACAGAACTCGTTACCTTTCGGTTACTAGAAGGACGCTCTACAAACCAGGATATCCACAGATTGGTAACGATGGCGATCGAATCAAAATATTAACTCCCTGAACCAATAGAAATTTACTATACGGCTTCGGTGTGACCCCTTGGGGGGGCACCTTGAAATGAGGATGAGATGCTTTCGGTATGGTGTTTGGATCTCGCCAATCCGGTGGGCACAATACTAGGTGGAGGTTCTGACCCTTCTATTGATGACGGGATGTACTCCCTACGGGGAGGGTTGTACCGTGGCCGGGGATAGCTTTAGGACTCAGACAGTCCCCGTCAGTGTTGCTGTAGCGGCGCTCCTGTCATTCATTCTTACGTGGTTAATCCGTGTGCCTTAGCGGTGGGTTGGAGGTCAGTGATATAACTGATGGCTTCGGTGTTGTTATTACTAATAACTAAAGATTTCAAACAGAGATAAACTAGCTGTATTTCAGATTCCTGTACTATTCCGCTAGTTGGGAGCAGCGAAAAATTCCAAATAATGTAAAATTCCGACAAATTTGGCGCCATGTGCTCTATTTGCTTTGTTTTGTCATTCAATTCGTTTGGCGACTTGGCTCTCCTTTGGTTCACATCGGCGACATTTGCGCCCGGATAACGGAAAAGCACCCAAATTCCTTAAAATTTTGCAATCATTATGAAAGAAATGCTGGTTTGAAAATATGAAGTACACTGCAAACTTTTAATTTTATAAAATCATTAGAGAAGTCGCAACTTATGGAGCAAATAAAACTGCGAAGGAAAATCAAAATGAACCATATACTCGTTTTGTATTTTTTAATACAGTAAATTTTAGTGACGTCAGTGTATTAGCACTGTAAACAATATTTCCCTTATCAAAATATGGTGTATAAGACGATGGATAATTAATTTCTGACTTTTGCTATTTCTGCTCTTGTCTCGCCCTGTGGTGGACGCGCTTTTCTGCTCCGCTTGTACACAAACTTGTCTGCCTCTCGATTTAATGAAACGACATCAAAGAATTGAAAGTCTATCCACTGCCTTCAAAACCGCCATTCTGACTAAACAATTAAATGCTTACATATCTTTAATCTGCTAGCATTGAACGAAACCTAAAAAATGTTGAAAATGGGATTAAAATTGCAAAATATTTACATGAGTTGCTGATATTTTTGCAATTACTTTTTAAGTCTCTATATAAAATGTTAAAAAAATTTATAACGCATGGAAAATAATCAAAATTTATTATTATTTTCTTTTATGTGTAACAATTTGTATCAGTATGAGCAATAGCAACAGCTAATTTTTAATAAAAAATTTTAATATAAAAAGAATTTCTTTTCATTAAATCATTATTTTAGTTAGGAAAAAACTAACAATTATATTCGTTAGAATTCATATTTCTTATATACATTGAGGAATTTCTTCCCATCCCAAACTTAAGTTAAAAATATGTTACGATTAAAATAATCTCTAATTTTTTTTTTCTTAATTTTAACTAAAAGTACACCAAGTCTATGCCCCCACACACTTTATGAAGACTTCTTGTCCCTTTGAATGAATGTGATTTCAGGCACTTTAAACAATAGGCAGACATGATTTCGAAGAAGAAAATATTTCAGACTCACGAACATCGGAAATGTGAAGATTCCCGAGGTCACTTTAAGGTCAAAACTAAAGGTCATTTAAAAAAAATTCCCTTCGACTTAAAATAAAATTTCTGTCTTTTGCTATGTATAGAGGCATGAATGACACATTTTTGGAAAAGAAATAAGAAACTGTAGTAGAGGGATGGTGAAACAGTGGCACGCGTGCCAAGGATGGCACGGTATATAATATTTTGGGCTCATGACAGATCAAAACGGCTTGCATTGTATGGCATTCAAAAAAGCTTACATGTGTCTTTATTTGAAAAACTCAATTTCTCCCATTTCAATTGGTTGGAAATTAAAGAATTCAAAACGCAACAGATTGGTTTTCATTCTAGTTAAATATCGATTCAAAAATTTATTGAAAAAAAAAGAAAAAAAAAATTGGACTGGATTGAAACAAAAAGGTTAACTTGCAATATAAGTAAAAATAGTAGTAACGAAATTCTGGAAACATGGAATTCGATTCCAGACACATTTCGCTGTTTAAAGATGGCTCGTACTTTGAAGCACGTTTTCATCTGTGCCGGTGTAACATTATTTTCAGAGACGAATAACATTAAAGACCCGTTTAGAAACTGTTTCGCAGCTGACTCCAGTTCAGTGTGCATTTTGATAAAAGCAACATCTTACAGTCCCAATATCAAACAGATGCATAACAAGTAAATGGACGTAAATAAAATAGCATCAATTCACACTAATTTTATTTTAATATGAAGTACACTTATAATTAAAAGACTGACTAATTTACGGTGCAAAATGTTTGATTTCTTAGTAAATAAAGAGCTTTGATTTGTTAGTATTTAGTTTCATTATCTTCCCAATAATCACATGTTAAAACTATTTGATGGCACGTCTATACCTCGTTAAACATTTCTTTAGAAAAATGTGGCACGCTGGTCCAAAAAGGTTCGCCATCCATGATCTATACTCTCTTAATGGAGCAGATTAGTTTTTTCTATCGTCGTCTTATGAAAAAGAAGCCTTACCAAGATACTGGCAAGATCCTCTTAAATCATCTCTTCGAGACAAAAAGAAGAAATTAAATCTTAAATCATCCACCTCACTTTCCAGTCCTTCACTTAACTCTTCCAAGTACTTGATCTAAATATTTAATTGTACGCGTCTTTCTATTTAACCTCTCTTAGTCTAATTTAAATTAAATTCCGACTTTCATATAAAGATAAACAAGATAGCTTAAGTTTGGCAAACAGAATGGGTTAACTATATGTAAGTTTGAAACTTGTTACAATGCTACAAAGACTCATATCGCTTCAAATTCATTTGATATTAATTTATTAACTCAATGACTCGAATTCAGATGCGGGCTCGGGAATTTTCGAAATAAATTAATCTGTTTTGTTGTAGATCCTACTTTGCTATGCATATGGAAGTCTTTGACTGCATAGGAGCGAAAAATAAATATTTTAAGAATTTGTGACATAAACTAACAACACTGTAATTTTATCTTTGTAATGGCATGCAATTGAATAGCATCAATTAATTTGCTTTTATTCCTATTTCTTGTAGAAAGCTATTTTATAAAATATTCATTTACTCTCAGTAATCGGATAAATTTTTACTTTCTGTAACCAAAAAATCTTTGACATATGTTGATGAATTCTAATTAGTTCATTAAAATTTAAATTTATTATTAATGAATTCAGTTACGGAATAAATACTTAATATTCGGCATTGATCAAGAGACGTATTATCTCTTCAGAAAGAAAAATAAGTATTTTAGGAATTTGTAACATAAACTAACAACATTCTATTTTTATATTTGTGATGGCATGCAGTTGAACAGTAGAAGCATCAATTAGATCACCTCGTTAGACATTTCTTTTGAAAGAAGTAGTAGGTTGGTCCAAACAGTTTCGAGATCTTGATATAAAGAGCTATATATCAATGCTTGTAAGCTAATGATTTTCTTGCAGTCTTCTAAGATTTATGCGATTTAAAGCAAAACAGACGAGTTAAGTTTTATATTTGAAAGTGGTACTTTAAATTTAAAGCATAACTTCTGCTCTAAAAAAAGTGCATTACTGTATTGTAGTTAGTGCTCAATATTTCATCCACTCATATCTCTAAGATCTTTTTTGAAAGGAACAATGGAGAGGATTTGAAGAAAAGCCATGAAAAATCACTTGACACCAGGCAGTGAAAACGAGAAAAGGAAATTTGCTTCTTTGTCAGTTCTGAAAAGAAGCAGTTTTCAAATTTTGCTCCATAAATGAATTTATGCAGCCAAATTTTGAATGATTTTCAAAATGTGTTTTGTCCAGCGTCGAAACACATTCTTTCCAGAAACACACAATCCATTGGTTCATTTCTTTTCACGAGCAACATCACATCGTTTACAAAGAAGCATCAACTGCAAACATACAAGCCTCTATTTCTCTAAATCCGTGAATTACAAATGTTAAGAACCTCAATAGGAAATGTTTCCTTCCACATATTATTGAAAACAAAAATGATGAGTTCCACTTTTAATAACTTAAGAAATTTAAGAATTCTCATAACGATAATTTTTCAAAAGAGTTTTCAAATACAGCTTATTGTCTATCTAGAAGTTGCATTTAGCAACTTCTTAAATATGCTGAAATTCGCATTTAATAATTTACTAGGTGGTACTCAGCGTGTTGCTGTCGTGGAAGAAGTAACTTTGGAAATATCGTTTGAAATTTAAAAGTACCATGTTTCATTAGAAATGATTGACGGAATAGCATTTCATTTCGTATCGGAAAGGAATACATTCATTGAAATGGAGTGAAATATAAAGGAGAAGTGTAAATAATATTCATTCTATTTTTTTTAACATTATTATTCCAAATATTAGGGCTGAAAATATTTTTTTTGTTTTGTTCTCCATCTTCGACAGAAAAAAAATAAGTGCAAGTAATAAGTATTCAAAGTTTCATCGCAATCGGATAAGTGGCATAGCAG
>JAPMOQ010051869.1:419423-434252 GCA_026543055.1 Argiope trifasciata
ATCGCAATCGGATAAGTGGCATAGCAGCGCTTAAGAGACATACAGACAAACATTCATTTTTATTTATAGAGATGACATAATTGTACTGTGCCTATAACCTTTCAATAAGCGCAAGAAATAAGTATTCAAAGTTTCATCGCAATTGGATAAATGGCACTGCTGCACATAACATACTACAATTATTACTACCTACCATTCATTTTTATTTATATGGATTAAATCCCATTAATTTCATCTTCAGAATTTTGCTATTTGATTCGATGATAAAACACTACAACCGATTTTTCTTGTTCACATGCAATCAAGCGTATCACGTGAGATATTTAATTGCTGTAATCCGTGCTAACAGTTATAGCATTGGTAAAGACAGAAAGCAGCATAAACTTTCTGAATTTCGAGATTTTTATTTGGAATAGAAATAGTATTTCTTGAGAACAAACAAAAAAATCCTAGTTCGGATAATGCCAAAATATCAATTTTTAGGAAATCATGGCCTTTCTATAATCCTACATGATTTGTTCAATACTTAATATGATAGTTTTGTTAAAGTGTACGTACACACTAGGAGATTTGTTTTTTTTTTCAATTTTAACTTTAAAAATCCAGTTTTTTCACATTATCTCATAAATATATGTTTAAATTCATTTTAATGAGTATAAACCACATTACACTCACTATTAATTAATTAATATTTAATGAGCTAATTAGCCTATTTTTTGAAACATTATATCTTAAATTTCAATTTGTACAGACACACAATCATAGTTGGAAATCATGCCAACTATTAGTCTTGTGCACTTCATATAATTTATAAAAATATGTATATCGTTTTTTTCTACAATTTGTTTGATCAACCATTATTAGAAAAGGGCAGATGTTTTAATGTAATTTTAATTTTTAATAGCAATTAAAAATTCATATCTATAAATATAGCTTTGATTCAGGTACAAAACGTCCACTGCTTCTTGCAGATTATTTTGATACATAAAATAATTGTATTTAGTTCATTTCTTGTTGTGTAATGATTGTTTGAATGAAACAACATAGTGGAAAAATATCATTCTTCATGAAATGAGTTTTAAAAACAGCCAAATTTAGCTCAAGAAAAAGCTTTATAACTCGAGAAATATTCCGACTATTGACGTCATCTTGATATCTTTTGAAAGCTAAAAGATCAGAAAACCTTTTGAAGCAATAAAAAAATCGATGTTTTGAATAAGTTTCGAAGTTTCATGTATGTACGAACACCTTATAAGTAGTGCATTCTTAAGAGAGTAAAGTATGTAAATAATAACTTTTTCTTCGAAAAGTGAATCATTCTATTCCTCTTGACATTCCATATTTCATCTACATTTACTTTTGAGATTTTTTTCTTTTGCAAAATGGAAAGAAGTTGATGAAAAAATTTCTGCTCTACGCAGAGAAAGCGCATAAAGGAAAATTTACGTCTTTTTCAATTCCAAAAATGAAGTAGTTTTCGAATTTGGTTCCATAAGTACATTTATCAGTTCATTTATTTTCTTGCTCCTTCGTGTGCTTTTCCCGGCAAAAAAACACATTCTCTTCCGCAAAAGCAGACCATCCTTCGGCTCATTTCTTCCCAGCACACAAACAAATAATCCCCAAGTAAATCTGGCGTATCCCGTTTCCACTGCTAAGAGCTGCGAACGCAAAATAGACCTCAATTTAAACTTCTATCAGGCCGATTCACATGTGCTTGTCATCAACGATTGTGGCTGGTGGAAGTCTTACCTTCTGGCATTTTTCATCATCGGATGCATAAATAGAAATACAGAAAACAGATTTTTTTCCCCTTCTTGCCCTCTTATATGTATATTTTTTTTTCAATAAGTAACGGCGCCTCTGTGAAGGAGGCGAAAATTGAAACATCTTCTACTTTTTCTTCTTATTTTTTAAGATGATTGCTTTCTAAGAAATGATTTTCTGGTAGAGAAGGGGGGGAGAGGAGATACAAAAAGTTGGATTGAAAGAGAGGAGGATGATTGAACATATTTACGCTTCCTCTAACGTAGTCAGATGTTTTGATTTTGAATTTTTCTATTTTTTGAATTTTACTATTTTTGACTTTTAGATTAATTTTTCAAAAATGGAAACGGCAAAGTTGGAAACAAAAATGCTAATAAAAATGTTGCTCTGAAGGGAGTCTCATCGAAAATATAGAAAATTACTTTGGGATTTTTTTCAATTAAGACTAAATAAAGTCTATTTTAGTATGCAAAATTCAAGGCTTTTCAATTTATGTTTATTACAGTGACTTTACGATTAAATTATTTATATAAAAGATCAAAAGAAGAAGATGGTTTAATAAGTATTTTGAATAATACTTAATATTGCTTTGCATTTAATTAAGAGCATATGTTGCATTTTTATCGTGATTTTACTTTGCGATTTATGAAATAGAATTCTTTAAATAATAAACGATCATGAATAATAGGATTTGATTTTTATAATATTTTTTCTCGGTCAGAAAATGTGAAAAATTCATTTTTGAACACACTGAATCAGAGTATTTAATTCATGAGAATGAAGAATTCAGACAAACATGTTTATTTTTAAACACGCACATAGTAGAAAAAACCTAATCAAATCATTTTGTTTTCTTTCGAAGAAAAAAAAAACTTCTTTAACGCATTCTTTCAGTTTTGGTTTTCCAATAGCTGTTAGTGTTTCTCTGAAGGTTTCCACAGAAAAAAGGATGGTGAGAAATCAAGGAAATTCCTCAAGACAAGTGGCTGCTCCCATAATTATCGCTCTTTCAAAACAATCAGCTAATGCTATAGCTGGAAGACAATCATAAGTATGAAAGATGGAGTTTGAGTTTGTTTGTATTAACGTCCCGTTTTAAAGCAATGCTTCGGCTATTTTGGGATGGACCTCGTAATTTTGAACAACGATCACATGACGACCCCCTCTCCACATTACACCACACCAGTGGAGGACATTGGGCTTGACAGATTTAACCTCTCTTCAAACTTACGCACAACTGAGAGACAGTTTACCCCTATGGACGTGACCCCCTTACATGAGGGTTCTTTAGTGTAATCGGGTCTCACATTTGTTGAACCCTCTGATCAGCGGCGGATACAATACCACAAGATCACCGTGGCTTGATTCTTTGGAAAAATGCAAATTAAAACGTTATATATATATATTATTTCTTAGATTAATGAACAAGTCCTTGTATTAGGCGAGTTTAGCTTAGTTATATAAACGTCCCGTTGTAAAGCAACACTAGGGCTATTTGGGGACGGACCTCGTCATTCTAAACCGCAGTCAGATGAGGACGACACCTGAGCTGGCATCCCCCTCTCCACATCACACCGGGGGAAAAACATTTGGCCCGACAGATTTAACGTGCACCAGACCTCCTTACATGACGGTTCTCCGGTGGAATCGAGTCTCGAACCAGAAACCCTGCAGTTCCGAAGCATAGACCTTACCACCAGGCCATCGTGGCCCCATATAGGAGATATGGAAGACGTCTCCAGGATTTTAGCGATAGTCGTAACTTCGAGTAATAAGGATACAGTGCCGGAAGCAAAACGAAAAGACTGATTTGGATGGGGACTTAATTCGTTGCTGTAAGATGACTTTGAACGATGTCATGGGCATCAGCAATGAATCCTAATCTTCAGGGAATTTATTAATTCTTTCTGCTGTTGGCGAAATTTAGTTTAGTTATATTAACGTCCCATTGTAAAGCAACACTAGGATTCTTTTAGGACGGACCTAATCATTTTGAACCTCTGTTACGAGAACGACACCTGAGCTGGTACCCTCTTCTCCACATCAGCGGGAGGACATTTGGCCAGGCAGATTTAACGAGCAGGATACCCCTTTACAAGACGGTTCATTGGTGGAATGGAGTCTCGAACCTGAAACCCTCCGGTTCCGAAGCCGAGACCTTACCACCAGGCAACCGCGGTCTCTGCTGTTGGCGAACAAACTAAACAACGATTCATATTATTGTGGCTGTTGTTTCAGATCCAAGGTGGTATAGCTGCGCGGCAGGAAACCAAACATCGCTAAAAAGTGCAAAACCAATAGCCAGTCCCTTATAATCTCAATAATAGTGAAACGTAAGCATTTAAGAATGTGATTGGGAAAGGCATGATCTGCCTGCACCAGGGACATTCAGCAAAATTCCTCCGTCCGTGTTGGAAGATGAGAAATTGGGTGTGCCCATTAAAAAACGAGACAGAGTCTCTTTCTGTTTTCTAGAGTCATCCAGATGGTGATATCAACCTCGTACCAAACTACCAAGGGTGAGCAGTTGAGACTTTCCAAAGAACACTCGACTACATCTTTTTGAATGAAGAGATTTCAAAATAAGTTGGTGTTGCATCGCAATGAAATATGCCAACTGAGGCTGTCTTAGCTAAGTTGCCCGCAATTTCATTACTATTTAAATCAACATGTGAAGAGACCCATTTGAAGTAAATTCACAAATTTGCATTTAAAATAGAGCTATTAATCATTTTATTAAATGAAATTAGCTAAATGTATCTTTTTTTTTAAAAAAATGCTGTTTAAAAAGCGTATACTTTTACTTCTTTAAAATATGATTTTTAAGAGCTCATGCAATTTTCATTAAGCTGCTATCGTTTCCTTAAAAAATATATACGATTAGAATTGTAAAAATTAATCGTTGAATTGTATTGATATAATAAATTAGGAAATTAATTTGTCGAAACTATCAAATTTAATTATAGAAAATGAAAAAATTTCAGCATTCGTTATTGATGATATTAATTTAAATAAGCTGAACACGTTTCTTATAAACTAAGAGAATATCCTTTGTAAGCATAAATTAATGAATAATTCTTAAATGGTAATGTAGAATTTTCTTTAACTTTTGATGCAATGACTTGCCTAGCTGAATTTTAATGAATAATATTGCTTTTATAGTATTTTATTAGAAATATAAATGAAAATTATTACAAATATAATTTTCTTATGAAAAAATATTAATGCTGTTATGAAAGATTTAATTAAGTAATCTTTATTTATTTGGATATAATGCCGGATTTTAAGTATTTATTTTAATAAAAAAATTTCTTCAAATTAATTTTTGTTTTCGATTCTATTCAGTTTTGAGTTAGAGACTGCAGTATTAAAAATAATTAAACCATAAAAATTAATTTATAACCAAAATTTAAAAATAAATTTTGAATCTTAAATACATATTTATATATTTTATTATTTTTAATAATTTGATTCTTTTCTTTCTTTCTACTAACAAACTTGACTCTTCTTTAATGCTTTAATGATGCATAAAGTGTATATTAGTTTAAGGACATTTTTAGAAGGAAAAAAAGGACTCCATAATTTGTGGAGTCTTTGTTAAATAAATTTCTTTTAATTTAAGAAAGTTATAATAAATAGAATCAATTTTTACTAAAAAGAAATGTCCATTGAATTAAAATAAATTTCTCAAACACTATAACATTTTATTAAAACTAATAAAACCGGATCTTTTTTTTCAATTTAATTAATTCTCTACTTAAGATATATTCTGTATACTTTTAATTTAATGCAGCTTAAAAATTCAATGTTTTTCATTTATTAATTAATCCCGATATCTGCCACTCGAATCAATTAAAGCAAATTTTATGTGATTAAACAAACATAAATTTTAAATAGCATTAAATAATTTCCCCAAATTTCCGTATATCGTTGAATTTTAGTCGATCTTTACTGAAATCAGTTTCTTCAGCAAATTTTAATACTTGAATTCTGCTTTTTTATATATAGTGTGTAAGAAAATCTTTATAGTTCCGCGAACCTGCAATTTTGTTTTTCCGCCAGAATACGCTCATCATAAGAAAGACCCTTTTACAGCCAGCCATCTGTATTAGACGGTGTTCGGGTACCGCATTTAAAATCCCTGAGCATGATGACCATTTGGCGACTTGACATTGAATTTGACGATTCTGACCACAAAATTGATAGTTTTCGAAATTTCAAGAATTCGATCCATCCGTCGAATCGATCCATTCGTTAATCCTTCCATTAGGAATTGTGATATGCCTGATTGGTTTAGAAGCTTCCAGCCTCGCCTCCTGGGAACTATAAAAGGCCGGCAGGCTCAAGCTGCCATAGTAGTAGTCAGAGTCGGCGATAAGTAACGAGTCTTCAAGAGGATAGCGAAGCAACGGCGGAGTCAAGCTACTGCGGAACTAAGATGTGTGCCTTGTTGTATATTGAGGAAGCTGTGTCGAGTTCTATAGCCCGTCTTGTAGTAGGGATATAGTTAATGCGAGAGACAGGCAGAAGTTTCGGCCAGCCACAGAGCAAAGCTCCGAGGATCCCATTTCCTACTGAATTCTGTTTGCCCGCTTTGTGTGCTCAGGTTATTATCACTACCGGATTTCTACCTACTAGTGTTGCTGTGTGCAGCTGGATGCTCGTCATGACAGTAAATATTTATCGTCTTTGTGATGTCCTGTCTTCGTGAAAATAAACGTCATTATTTTTTACTGATGCCTGTTCATTGAGTTTGTCGCACCATTACGTCGGATTTGTTAATGCAGTGGGTGTAAGTGAAATCTGTAACAATAGTAACCCATTTGGAAGGCAAAATGTCGCTCATGAATCTTTTAGATATAACGGAGTTTCAAACATTAATAAATATTCATCTTGAGTTTTATTCAGTTTACACAGAATATTTTTTAATATTAAGAATTTAACTGAATTTTCCAAGTTGAAAAACACAGTGATAAATTCCTGTTTGAGAAGTCACTGAAAACTATTTTGTTTCTTAGACCTTACTGAAATCAGCACTTTCTTAAAAGTATCCTTCTATAAATTCGATATTTCTATTAAACCCATTAAATTTGAAACTTATCCCATTTATGAGCGCCTTTTATTTAGAAAAGAAAGTATTTTGTTCTTATTTCCAAAATCAAAATTATACCATTATTAGCATTGCGTTAGTCGTGTCTTATTTGACAGAGAGCCGATAGTTTATTTTCCCAATAACTAGATAGCGCTGTGTCTGAGAAAAATTTCTTTTTTGCAATCTTCCTAGTTTGTTTTAGAGGGAATTTTAGTACCATTCATCTGCTTCACCGGTGATATTCGAAAAGGAAACTGTTGAAGGTAATCTGTGAAATACAACTTTTAGAAGTATTTCTTATTCTCACATTTTTTTAAAACTTATATTAATCATTTTTATTCCTGTTTTTACTCCCATTTTTTTGTGTTAATAATTATTGTATTTCCCAGATACAACAGCCAGCCAATATCCACTGCCATGCACTTGAAAAAAAATTTTCCGAAGAAAAAATTACTGAATAAAGGTTAATAACAGCAATGATAATGATAATTCTTCTCGTAAAAGATGCAAGCTTTGTCAAAAACAGAAGAAAATAGGCTTAACTAGACACATACAAAAAATTGTGTTTCAAACGTGTTTGCAACACTGTATATTTATTTGCTCTCAGGAATGTGGAAGTGAATCGAACAGGAAAAATGTAGATTAAGTAAGAAGAAAATGTATTTTTTAAATCTACGAAGCTATATTTGCTTCTAAAACTAATTGCCATCGATCATGAAACTTCGATTATTCAATTCTTAACCCGCTTGAGTATTATATTAATTCTTTTGTAAACGATAAAATATGTATTCAATATCAAAGAATTTGATTTATTGCCATTTCTTTCTACTTAAAACTCTATTTTTATTCATATTGTTTGTTTATTTTAACAATATATACAACTGTATCTATCAGATAAAGCGCGACCACATTTGTTTGAAAAATACTCGCAACTAAGTATTAATATATGATTAAGTTGGTAACAATTTATTTAATTTATAATCTGTTCATAACTAATTTCCAAACAATCCAATAAAACGAAAAATTTCCCAATTCCACCGAAGAACCGCCGTGTAAGCGGATCTGGTGCACGTTAAATGTTTCGGGGCCAAACATGTTCCCTTTGGTGTGGTGTGGAGAGCGGGATGCCAGCTCAATGTTGTCCACGTCATCTGACCGTAATCAAATGGTGAGGATGATGAAGTAAGTCCCAAAATAGCCCTAATGTTGTTTCGAAACGGGGCGTTAATGCAGCTAAACTTTCTTTTTAATGATTGAAAATATACCGAAATACCGGTAATTTCGGTATATGTTAGCAGACTTTCTGGAATTACTTGATACCAACTCCCTTATCTCCCTCACTTTTTCACATTATCAACGGCGCTCAAGTTGATTGAGTTTTCTCAGGGGTAGAAGGAAGACTGCACGAATGGAGGGTATCAATTTACTAAGTTAGCTAAGTAACAGAGATTTGGCTGAGGTTTTGGATCAGGATTTAACCAAATATTCATCTCATATGAAAATTTGGTTTATATTATATTTTATGGCCTTATAACAGGGTAAAATCTCGTACACACTTTTCATCAGCAAACGACATCTAATAGATTGGTTGAATTTTGCTTGCAGACAATATTTCCCTCACTATCGTCGGTATTTTCAAGCTGGTTAAAAAAAGTTGACGAAAAACTCGCTGGACCGGTTCTTGAGGGTAGAAACGGAAAGTTGCTGACGAAAAGTGCGGGAGATCTTTCAACGTGTGATAAGATCGAGCTTCTTGTTCGTGTAGTAGGAAATTGCATCATCCACTCCCTCAGCCCCCCAAACTGGAAAATCCCTCCTCCTCCGGATAATGCTTCCGATGCTCAAATGTAAAACGTTTATATATCGATTAATACAAACCAAAGATTAGAAACATTTACAGAAAAAACAACTAGTATAATGAAAGAAACTGGGCATCCGCTGGAGTCCTGGCTTAGGGGTGGAGCGTTCTTCCCTGTGTTCCAGGCATTCTGGGTTCGAGTCCGGATTCAGACATGGCTGTTCTGAGTTTACTCTGTGAGATGTGTGAATACGACCCTTATTAAAAAAAAGGGTTGTACAAACGAATGCGTGCGTCCTTAATCTTCATTTGAGCTAGAAGTCAGACTTCCGCCTTCGAGTTCTCAGAGATCTTTACCCTCAGGAGTTATTGAACTCCTTTCAGTGAAAACACGGACACGACATCATCATCAACTGAACCTACAGCAACAAAATATAATGAATTCCAAATATGTAATGTAGGATGATAAAGGTAGGACAGGAGCCTTCTGTATATAAATTTAAAAAATATCAAAACTTTGTTGTGTGATTCGAGTGACCTCCTCTCATAGCATCTACGGTAGATTCGTACATGCTAGACAAAATCATTAATTTATTTCTTCTAAACATAATTCTCTTTTTTGCTGTAAGATACTCCATTTAAATACGACGATCTTCATTAACCTGTTTTCATGCACATGAATAAATACTTGAAAATTTATTAAAAGATATCACTCACTAGGAATTCAGAAAATAATTAATCTGTGAATTTTTTTTAGGAATTTAATCGCTATTTTTTTAAACGTAAAGACTGTATTCGAAAGATTTTAATTTTATTTATGAATTTTATTATAGTTACTTTATTAATAGATATATTTTCACTTCCTTATCATTATATAATTTCATACATTTGATTTTTGTTTCCTTAACGGTATATGAAAAAAGAGCGATAATAAAATTATTTCTATTGATATATATTTATGAAATTTCATGCGAACTTCCTTTTATCCATTTCAAATTCTTCTTTTAAAAGAATATTTCTCGAACTATTTATTTTTATAATAATATCGTGAGAGCATTTTATTTTATTTAGTATTCTACAGAGGAATTGAAATATAATATTTTTGCTTTGTATTCATACACATACCTTCGCTCTTCAGTTGCATTTTTTTTATATAAAAGGTAGTGAAGAAAACTGTTTAGAAACGTACAATACACATTTTGAAATTATGATCAAGTCTAAAAGGAGTACAGTTTATATATCTGGCACTAGTATTGAATCACTTTAATTGCTCCATTTTCTTTCACACTTTAGCTGCAATCTATAGCTCAAGTTAGAGCTTTTTCTATTTCTCTAAACTTTACTTTTGTAAGAATTATTTTTTTTTCCTCTCGAGAATTGAACTTTGGAACGAGTCCAGGTAGGACAACTTTAAGTAACAATTCTTTTGGGGAGAAATTTAGTGGAAATCACGTGTCTACTAGCAGTTTTTTCCCTTTATTATTATTATCATTTCTTCTCATCGAAAATGGTGTTTTGAGTGATTTCTTCAGTTGCTGTTTGGAACTCTTAGAATTTCAGATTAATTCTTTCTATATTTTTTTGTTAGGAAGAGTTGTTTTTCTGAATTTCTGCTAGTTTATATGAATTGTTATGTTTAAATCAATAAAATGAAAACAAAATGAACGAGTTTTTTCGAAATAAAATAAAGACATTTACGTTTTCCTAACTCAGACCATTTTAATAAAAAAAGAAAGGAACTCTTTTTTAATTAAATTATTAGCGTCCCAAAAATATTCTGTTAAACATAATTTACAGAACTGAGGTTTTTATAAAAATTTAAATTTGATAGTTCATCGAAACATTAATTGATTCAAATTGCATGAAATATGATTATTTATTTAATTTAAATCATTATATTATTAAATATATTAGTTATGTGCAAACTAATAAATTATAGGAAATGTATCGATTACAGTCAATATCTTGCATCTAATTAACTATTAATGCCTTAAATAAAACTGAGTTATTGATCTATACTTATAATAAAGTTGATTATGTGTGTGTGAATGAATCTGTGTGCGTGTGTGTTTTGGCGCTCTATATGCTAGACCGTTTGATCGACAACTAAATACCTACAGCCAAATGTGCACTTGGGAGTGATTTTTTTTTTTTAATTTTTTAATTTAATTTTAATTTTAAAATTCTGCAGTAACTTCCGGAAATAGTACAGCTCAAGTATATTTTTACATCGTATTGGAGTAAAAATATATATATTATTTCAATGATACTAATATTTCGAATTATAAGTTAAATTTACATTTTTATTGACTTTTTAAAATAATAATTTAATTATATTTTTCTACAATTTATTTCGCTCAAAATTAAAATATAATTTAACCTGCGCTAGCACATGACACGCGAATGGAAAAAAAAAACTTTTATCTAACAATGGCCATCGCATTGACGAAAGCTCTCATTACAAAATGTAAAATATGACGCAAATTATTTAAGCCAAACATTGTTTAATGAATGTCCTTTTATTTCAGAGCCCAAAGATGAATGAAGTAAATAGTTATATTAAAAAAATATCAATAAATAATAGCAATAATACTCTAATAAATTACGAATAGTTTTTTTCTAGAACTTTGCTTTGTGAATCGCATTTTAACAGAATAATCTTGAGGCACTAATATGTATATCTATATAATAAAATTGTACGTTGGCGCTCAAGGGCTCAGATATAATTTTTGAAAAATATTTTTTTTTGATAATTATTTCATAAAAAGTACCTAAAAAATTTTGCGTTTGCCAAAGGAGGAATTGAATTAATTTTTTTATATTATTTGTTTTAAATATGAGTACCAGAAATGTCGTATGTACACTAAAGAATCATTTTCATAATTTATGTTATATCCCGAGAATTATAGAACAAAAACTTATCTGATTCGTCCTAAAACTCAGTTTAACTTTCCAAATTATTTAAATGACGTACAAACGAATTATTTGGTCTCGGTATACAAAAATTCTTTAAAAAATGAAGTGTAAATTTTACAAAATTCTTTATTTCTAATGCATCATATTTTGGGAGATATTTTTGACACTTTAACTTTTAAATAAAAAAAAATAAACGTTTCTATTTTTTTTCTCTATTAAATCTGATAGATTTAAGAAATCTTGAATAAAATAATTAAGAACAAACATCATTTTCATAATCTTAAGCCAACCATGGGAGTATCTTTAAGGCATTCATTGAAGGGGTCTAAAATCGCTCATTTTTCTTAAAATTTGATATTCAAATTTTCAAATATAGTCAGTTTTAGTGAATAATTCAATTGATTGGAATGCAGTTATATCTGTTTAAAATATTAGTGTCTCTAGAATATTATTCTCCATATGATTGACAGAATTTAAATAAAAAGCTAATTATTTGAAATTTGTTAGAGACTTTATTGACACAAGGTACATAAAATATAATTATGTACTTCATTTAGACCATTTTAACGCATGTATTTGCATTACTACAGGTTTACAAGTTAGCCATTGGACCCAGAATTAAAAGGATGTATAAATAATATTAAACCATGGTTGTCTTAAATAAAGCTGATTGATTGAATTCATAATGTAGGTATTGCAAAAGAGTACAGAAACTTTGTGATGCATTTATTTTTTAGCAAATACTATATTTCGTATTTATTTCATTTCATACATTACACATGTTTCATTTTAAACTTGCTAAAAATTACACTTTTTTAGATTTAATTTCCAGTAACAGTTAACTTACTAATTTGAGATTTTATCAATGCGATGACAACACATCGATAGTTGATAAAAGCTAATTTTTCCCAATGCTCTGACAGGTAAAATCTTATTTTTATTTTGCTGAAATAAATTGTTGAAAAATATGGTTAAAATATTTCTTAATTCATTAAAAATAGCAGTTTAATTTATAAATTAAAACAATCGTATCAATAAAAATGAAATTTTTATTCTTTAACTTCATGTGAAAATTGTGTTTGTACGATAATATTTTTGAAAGTTATTCCAAAAATTTCCCAAAATTTCGCTTAGTTTTTAATTAATTAAAAATTTTAAAATATAGCCCTGAGATGCATATTTTAGCCCTCCAAGGTGTACATGGGCCAAAGCTGGTAGCTTTAGGTCAAACGGTCTGACCTGACATCTCCAGCACACACATTGAGCTTTATTATAAATATAGATACAGTAACACTTAATAAATATATGTTATGCACAAAGATGTAAAACAAACAGCGAGAACAAACAAAAAAAAAACACATTCAATTATACGTTTTAAGGAATTAATAAGCATTTACTAAACAATAATGATTATCTGCTAATACACTATCTTTATTATTTTGCAAAATTAATTCATTGACCAGGACTAAACTGGTAACAATCTAAAGAAATACTCTTTACTAGAAATTAAAATTTATGAATTTGGATCACTTTTCCTCAAATGCGCTAAACATTCTTTTCAACTACAAAGTTGCGATAATTTTCATTTAAAACTGCAGATACTTGGCAATTTTTAGATACGGGGGATCTTGATACAATTTTGAGCAGGAAAATGTGTGTTATGATTCTTGTTGTTGTCGTCTTCGTGTTAACACGGAAAGGGGTTGCAGTGGCTTCTGAGGGTAAAGACCCCTGAGCCCCCGAAAGCAGAAGTTCCGACTTCTAGCTCAAATGAATATGACACACACATTCGCTTGCACAACCCCTTTTTACAGAGAGGCTCATTGGCACATCTCACTTATAAAACAGAAGGGAAGAACAACCATGCACGAACTAGGACTCGAACCCTGGATGCCCAGATCACAGGGAAGATGCGCTACACCTAGGCCAGGACGTCGGCGTGTGATATGGTTTTAGTTAATAAATGCAAAAATGAAAATTTCCCAACAAATTTTTTGACGAATTTTAGGCATTAGTGGAAAATTATGAACATTGTGCTTTTGAAAGAATAAAATACATATTGAAAAAGACTGCTGTTGCTTATGGTGCAAACAGCAAAATGAATTTTGAGGAAGGAATCGTTTGTTGGAAATAACAGTGTGCTAATAAAAGTATTCAAACTTTTTATATGAGAACAGTCATAGAATCATAACTAAGTGGATTTTTAAGATATTTTTGCTGCCATTTTATTGGTCTTATGAGCTATCGATAAATAAACAAAACTAGCAAAATAAATTTAAACAAACTTAACATTCAGTGAGAAAGCATTGATGATAATTTTCTACATCCTTGGCTTTCAGAAATTGAACTTATTCTAAAGAAAAAAAAATTGACATCTTTAATCCACAGATCAGAATCTAAGTGCTTTATAAAGCGTGTATCTACATTGCGGTATACCCTTCTCTCTCTTTTCTGCATAATGGAATGCTCCAATTACCGCAGTTGCAGCGAAATGATAATACCAATCTCGGTTGTCTTCCATTCAGATTGAATAATTTACGATCTGGTCCTTCCACCGGACGGTACGGACGGACATTTCCTTTTTATTCTCAACCCATGCAATCCAATCAACCGTTTTTATTTCTCCTGCTACCTGTCGCACTTCGGCCTTATCTATGTCCAGGCAACTACACTTCCGTATTCTTGCGTTGCCACTTCTTTCGTTAGCGAGATTCTTACTCAAGATTCCATTTCCTGCCCTATCTTACGGGCACCCCAAGATGCATTTCGCGATTCTTTGTTTTCAAGTTTTTTTTCCCTTTTCTTCTCGGGAGTAATGTTACTTTTTTCTTTTTCCCTTCCCCCCTATCCCCTACTACTGCCAGGGGAAATAGTAGAGTTGTTGTGGATGGAACTGGGTTTGGGGGAAATAACTAATTTTCTACTAAGGTTATATGTGGAGTTTGGGCACTTCAGGTTATCAAGGAGATATAGAATGGGATGTTTAATATCATTCCGGCTTGCGGCCAGAGACGGGGAGGTTTTTGGTGTTCGAGTACTTTTGCACTGCAAAGCGCATGGGAAAAAAATGGGATATATGAAGTTGTCTTATTGAAGATATTTTCCCGTGTTTATACATTAATTCACATACTTACTGATGTATTTATAAATAGAAAATTTTCTCGAATTATTTATTTAAAGTTCAAACAAATTCACTATAAAGTGAAATTATAGAAATGAAATGATGATTTTTGTTTGGTCTTTTCTGTAATTAATT
>JAPMOQ010051869.1:435818-490074 GCA_026543055.1 Argiope trifasciata
ATATATATAAAACCAAATATATATATATAAAACCAAATATATATATATAAAACCAAAAAATGCAATTCCTTCTTAAGTTCTGCTTGCTACATAATATAACAATATAGGATCCTTCATGCCATAAGTTTATTGTTATAGGAATGGTTTATTTTAGAAATATCTCATTTATATCTTATTTACGAAGTTATTTAAATCCGAAGAATAATGGGAAATGGTAATAATTTGAAAAAACATTTGTAATGAAGAACTTTTATTTATCATGAAACACATAAACTTATTTGTCTGCAAAAGAATGAATGATTTAATAAATTTAAAAAATGGAAAAGATAAGAGGCAAAATACATATAATTTATACATTTCCAGTAATTAATTTTCTTTTTGGAAAAGACTCATTGAAGAGACAAAAATCTCATGGATTTCTTTTGATTACAATAATAAAATAATTATTTTATTTTACTTCCAATAAATATTATTCAATCTGTTATAAAAATCAAATCATAGAGTTCATGCAAAGTCAATCATGGAATCCAAATTTCAAAATCTTTTTTCTCAAGTTTGTTATTAAAATACAAACGAAGAAAGCGGATAATAATCGAAATATCTCTTTATTTCGGAATACTAAATTCATTCATTCTAAACTCAAAAGGAGTATAACTTTCGTTTATTATTGAGATTTTAGGCTCGATACATTCAAAATTGGAAATTAATTCTTTTTAAAATCCTGCTACTTTCGTATACCGTTTGACAATAATTGATTTACCTTATTTTCATTAATACCTATTCCGTTAAAGCGGATGAATCTCAAAATATCATTTCCTTAAAAAAAGAGTCGTTTTGTTATTTAAATACAATAGCTTGATTCTCAAAAGACGAATAATCAGAAAACTAGGATTCATTGATTTTGAAAGAAACCTTTATTTTATTTACCGTTACGCTAATAAAAATATTAATATGCCAGCGTTTCTCATTAACAGCCAGCTCTCTGAACTAGAAAACAAACAACTTTCCCTTCACAACAAAGCAAATACAATCGCCAGATGCAAATTACCCTGTCTAAAACTTAAGCAGAATTTTGTTCCGAAATAATTATGCCACCTTTTTGTCAGTACTCCCTCCATTTTAAATTCATTTATAAACGACTCAAGAGAATTTCGAGCCCATACGGCATGAGAAATTAATAATTTCCTGGGGCGGAAAATATTTGTTTGCCTATTACTTTTGGCCCTGAGAAAAGCTGGGGAAATTTCCCTTAACCGGAATAAAATTTCAAACCAAAAAGAGTTTCTTGTGCGATTTTCTGTAGTCATCTGCATGGTTTGATAATTCCGCGCGGAGAAATTCGTTTTGCCTGGTTTTCGCCCTGAGGTAGGAACGAATTCGTCGTTTGCCGAGATTAAACTTTAATTGCGACCGAATTTCGAAGCGAGTTAAATGCGTTCGAAAACTGTTAACAACTATTTCGTTTTCGATGGACTGCGAGAAAAAAAAAATAAGTAAGTAAACAAAGTAAAATGTTAGGGGGTGGAGGGGGAGGAAGGGGTTTAAAGCTGAGCCCCGGTGGAAATTGCTTTTTCTCAAATCGAAGACTTGGTCAGTGAAATAGATTTTCGCTTTCATTTCGCCCCCCTGTTACCGGAGCTGTATTTTTCCATTCGTTAAGTTAAGTAATTTTTTTTTATTTTTCGATTTAACTTCCGGATCGTGAAGTTGAAAAGGAAAGGAACCGATAAATTAACGTCCGAAACTCGTTCGCTGGAGAAAAATAACCTTCATCTGTTTACTTCAAATTGTGATCGAAAAATAATAAGGAGTTATGTCGATAAAGTTCTTTAACATTTGCTGGATTGGGAGGGGGTATTTTTCGAACTTTAATACGAAAATGGAGAAATAATAAGTGGTTTGAAAATCCATAATTTTCTTCTTTTATAAATGTGGCTATTATTGTATATGGTTCAGAGAAAGTTACTTATTCATTTTAGAAGATGTTGAACTATAAGAGCGGTGGGTTACTTAGCGGAATTTCCAATTTAACCTTTTGTTTGGAAAATAAAGGGAAATATATTACTGAAATAGTAAATGATGTATTTATTATGTATTTTTAAAATTGACTCTCATTAACTTGGAATAATACAAAAATTTAATTTAGTGTGCAATACTCAGAAACAATCTGAAATGAAATTACTAAATATTACTCAGTTTTTGTTTTTTTTGGAAATATTTTTAGGTAATAATAATGAATATAAAATCAAAAAAAAATTAATTTCTGTTTTTTTTTAAATTATACTTTTAAATATTTTAAATGCTTTTGATTTAAAACTTTTTTTTTATTTTTAGATTTCCGATAGTATTATGTTTCAGAAAACGCATACAAAATTTCATAAATTTCAAATATAAATTAAAAATGATTATTGTTAATAAAAATAACCGACCATTCACCTTAACTTTATTTTTGCAGTTAGTACGCGTTTGAAGTATTAATCATTCTATTATGACTACATAATTTGAAATACATTTCAAAAACTAATATATAAAAAACAAGTAACATATTAAAAAATTACTTAATTCATTTCGAATTTTCTTATATTATCAATAATCGGGTATCGCATCAATAACCTCAGATCTTGGCGACGAACTTGGCCAATATTTGGCGATAGATTTAAGGACTGTATCAATATCAAATGTCATTCATTGTAAGTTGGAAAATGCATTTGAAATTTAGTGGCTGAATAAAAAGTGTTTTATAAAAGATTTAAAATTTGAACAAGATTATTTATATCTTAATATAACCCACAGTAACTTCATTCTAAAATATTCTCTTATTTCCTGATCCGATTCCACGTTTTCAACTGAATTAATTCAAGAAATGCTTTGTAAAATGCTTAGTCAGTGATTCATATTCTGAGAGTGACTGATAAAAGTTACTGACATAAACAAATAGTTTTTTTGACTAAATAAATAGTTATAGTACTGACCAAGCAAGTAGTGCATGTGGTTCCCCTGCTTTGAGATTTACACACGCAGAAATCCCTACGAAGCTCTTAATAATATATTAGCACTGTAAACAATATTTGACCTATCAAAATGGTATAAAACAAGAGGGAAAATTAATTTCATTCCTTTCCGCCACTTCTGCTTGTCTCGCGCTACGTAATGGACGTCTATGTCCACGACTTTTTATAAATAGGCCTATCTCTGGAGATGGAATAAAGAGAACTTAAAAATGAAAAGTATTTTCAATGTCTTTGAATCTGCTATCTGCTTTCAAAATATATATTATATACACATATATAATATATAAACTCCGAGATTTTTTTAATGCTTCAGTAGTAATTTATCCGCTTTGTTAACGTTTATATTCGATTTAACAGCAAACAAATTACGAATTAAAGAGCCGTTTTTTCTCTTCAATAATCCATAGATTAATATAACGCCATATAACTCCATAGATTAGAGAACTCATATTCTTGGCCCATTTTCTCTTCATTATCTCTCACCTTTCAAGACGATTCAGCATTTTGAGATTTTACTTATTTATTTTTTGAAAATTTAATTGTTGAAAATACTTATATAAAGGCAAAAAGATATAGATTTCTTTTTTAAAAAAAGTTAAAACAATTACACGCATTTATTTTGGTGTAACAAACAAGCCCATGCATCGAATTAATTTTTCAAGTGCAAAAGATAAATTCAAAGAAAGTGCCACTAAAGTCCTTTGGCCAATGAAATATTCAACATTTTTCTATGAAATGCTCTACTAAAATCAATATACATATTTAATCAGGATTAGTGTTTCTATTTAACTACTTCGCATACAATGACGTGTCTGAGACGCGCATCGAATTATTGAATTTTTAATCAGCCATTAAATGAAAAGTATTAAATAATTTAAAATGAAAAAAGTCGCTTGAATTATTATTAAAGGAATTAAAATAGTAAATATTCTAATTAGGAAGCTATTCAATTTGTCATTTAGTTAGAAAGTTAAGTAAATTCTTCTAGTTTAAGTTATTTTAACGTCCCGTTGCAAAGCAACGCAAGGGTTATTTTCGGACGAACCTCGTCATTTTGAACCACGGTCAGATGACGAGGACAAAACCTGAACTGGCACCCCCCTTTCCACACAAGTAAATTCGTGGTTTAATGCTATAGATACCAAACGTGGATTCGATATATTTTGGAATTAAATATAGTATCTCTCATATCTCATTGCCCATTAGTTATATTACTAATCATAATTTTATATTCTGTGCAGTCTGTGCAATTCAATTTCTATGAAACAGTTGTCGGAACATTTCGTACAATCCCAGAATTATCTTGCACAGGATTAGCAATCACTGCTCACCTTTGACCGCACCTTTCCTGGACGTGGGAAACATGCGGGATATACTTTGAAGTTTAGGAATACGTCAAATAAACACATTTAATGCCGTATTTTTAATTCTTATTCAAACAATCACAAATGGAAAGAATTCTATAAAATGTTGAAACACATTGAAATGCTTTTTATGGTTGAGCTTTGTATACTTTCAGGTAAGAATTATAGATTCTACCGAAGTGCATGTCAATATTCTTGCAGCATAGATTTCTTCTCGCCAGTGTGGCGTGAAAATTAAATTATTCCGGTAAATTAAACAAATCTGCCCAAAATCGTCAGGATTTTTTTTCCCGGATCGGAAGTTTAATCTAACTCTTCTCCATTTTTGTGAAAAAAATAATAAGGGAAAAAATTTAGATATTCTTATCTAGTAAAAAAAGAAAATTAAGAAAAAAGTCATTATTTTTAGCGAAAGGATAATCATTAATAATTCTTGTTTAGTTGAATCCTGCAGCGCCAAGAATTAATAACCCTTCTCTTCTTAAGAAGCAGCAGCAAAAATCATCATCCAATGATACTCGCGATCTTTTATTATCCCCTCCGAAATGACAGATTAGTTTGGAATTAACTCTCAATAAAGATTAATAATGTTAAGAAAATCTAAACGTTATCGATGTTGAAGCAGTACGTCTCATTAAATACATATGAGAATCGATATTCATCGTCGTATGAGGAATCGTGAATCGTAATCGCAGCAAAAGTGATTCTTCGCTTCGTTAATAAGAGAAAATATTGTAGAAGAAAAAGCCAGGGGCATCGACAGATACTCCTGACCCAAAAAAAAATAAATCTTGAAGGAAATATAATTAAAGTAAGAGTCTGGAAAATGGGAATTTAATAAATAACGGCCGGGACTCTAATCAAGTTAATGGTGCTGTATGCATTTCGGTGAGTTTGTAATTTCCGAAATGTTTTCTGGTTGTTATGTTTTACAGTTTTTTCATTTTATGCAACAGCAGCTAATTTGCCGAGGGATGAGAAAAATAATTAAGAAATTTCCGATTGCATTTATTTTTATTTTTAAATAAATATAAGAAAATCTTAATGGAAAAAGTCTATGAATATTTTATTATGAAGTCAAGCGTAGGTCTGAGATTGTACCAAGATATCCAAATTTACAGGGGAGTTCTAATTTAGATGTCTTATGGTAGAGGATCATCTTCAGTAGATTAACGATAATTGCACGTACACACTTCAAACTTCGAAAATGATTTCCAATATTGAATATTTTTTATTGCTTCAACATGGTATCTGATCTTTAAGCTTTCATATGACACCAAGATGTTGTCAAGATTCGGAATATTTCTTGTATTATAAGGAATTTTTTAGGTACTTTCAATAAAAACTCTTTTTTCGTTTTTTTAACTCATTTTATGAATAAAGATATTTTTCCGCTACGTTGCTTTTTCCATAACTCAACAAGAAATGAACCAAATACAATGACTCATTTATCATAATAATCTGAAAATATGAAACAGCGGATGTTTTGTGCCTCAACGTTATAGTTATATACATTTTTTATGGCTATTTCAATGTTAAAATAACATTAAAAATCTCGCTTTTTCTGTTTATCACTGATGAAAAAATTGTTTTAAAAAACTATGTCATTTTTTTAAACTTGATTAACGTAGACATCCTGAAAATTAATATTAGGCAGCAATTCCATTAAAAATTCTTTTTTAATGATGTTGTTTTGCAGTTTACAAGCCCGCCGACAATATCTGTCGGCGATTTAAACCAAAACTGAGCGTCTCTTGTTTTGCAGTAGCGTTTTATACTTCACATTCGCTTGCACAACCCCTTTTTAAAGGGGGCGCAATCACATAACTCACAAATAGAACAATGCCCGAACCGGCACTCGAACCCGGAAAGCCTAGATCCTAGATCCATATGCCAGGACGCCGTCTCTATTTTAATAGAAAACTATAAAATCCATTTTTTAAAATTTGGCATTTGAAGCGAATACGCGATTCAAGTGAAACTAAAAAAGCCACAAATAGTTTTGAGATAGTCATAAAAAAGAAATAACACTATTCATACTAAGGGAAGCACATTCAGACAAAAATTAGTTTCTTACCATTCATACGCCTAAAAATTATAAAATGGATTCCAAACTACAAACATATTTAATAATCTTTGCAAGAATGTTTTAAAATATTTATTTTTAGCACTTGAGGCTTCCTTATAAAATTTTGAATTATAATCAATAATATATATTTATATTTACTGAAAGATAGTCTTCCTTCTAAAGAATTGTTAATTTACGAACTTAAAAGGTAAAATTAATTTAAAATTTAATTATTTCAGACTTAAACAATCTTCAGAAAATTTTATATAAAAACCAATGATTTTATTAACTTCAATTAATTTTTATTTTGAATGGCATTAATTAAAATTTCTACTAAATAAATAATGTTTGACATAATTAAAGAAGAAATTTAAATGAAGGAAACATTTTCGTAGCGTTCCAAAAATACATCGACTTTCAAATAATTCTAAGAGTTTCTAAGATTGATTTTATTTATCATTCAAAGACTACCTTATTATAATTTTTGCTGGCGTTATTTATAAACTTTCTTCCAGATTTCAAAAATAAACAGTCGTTTTCTTCTGCTCAGAGTTGAACCATTTGATTTTAAAAATTTAATTTAGATTCAGAATTAGTAGTTCATTGTTAATAATCAGAATGTATGTCTTTTGATTTGGATGAGAGAGAAATGCATTTGAAAAATAAAAATAAATTATGAAGAAACTAATTATTATTTTTTTATTTTTATTAAAAGAACTGGATGTGAATGCTTCATAGAAAGTTTAAAGAAAAATAATTCAATTTTATCCAGATAAAATTTATTATATGGATTATGGTCTTACAGATTATGATCTTGTGCAATTTCCCCCATGTATGAAGCAAAATTTCAGCTGTCAAAGTATAAAGATCCATATTTTCCTCTATGGCAACTTTTAAAAATTTATTTTTTTCGTTGATTCTTTTTTCTTATGCAATCAATAGTCCCCGTACAAAATTTGGTGGCTTTGCGGCTGATAATTCGTGCTACAGAGCACCATGTACATCAAGAAATTTCGATTAATGCTGTTGAAAATATTCAAGGAAAATAAATACTTCCACTGAACAGATTTGGCTTAGAATTTGATGGAAATCTATAAATTTCGTGCAGAGACCACATGCAAAATTTAACTTGTCAAACTCAAAGCCTTCTTGAGTTAACTTTATCATAGAGAAGCAAACAGAAAAAAATTATCCAAAATGTGTTTTTCAAAATTAGCGAAATCTGAAGCTTGGAAATTTTCAACGTTTACAATTTCTCCTCTTTTTTCGTTTAAGAGATTAGTTTCAGTTTAGTTTAGTTATACTAACGTCCCGTTTTGAAGCAACACTAGGGCTATTTTGGGACGGACCTCGTCATTTTGAACCACGGTCTGATGACAAGGATGACACTTAAGCTGGCACCACGCCTTTCCAAATTTCCACACCACACCAGCGGGGGGACGCCTGGCCCCGACGGATTTAGCCTGCTCCAGACCCGCTTACCCGACGGTTCTTCGGCGGAATCGGGCCTCGACCTTGCAACCCTGTGGTTTCGAATCCAAGATCTTACCATCAGGCCACCGCGGCCTCTTTTGTTTATGAGAAAGTAAATAAAATAATACATTTATTTTGTTTATATTGTTAGAGGTGTGAAATATAACTCATGTTTTGCTGAATAATCATCAAAAATGTAGACAAGAAATCTGCAAAAAATTGCACCAAACATTTATTCGACATATTTGCTCGGAGCAGTCAAAACGCAGTTCATCTATTTCTATAAGTAAATATTGACTTCTTCAAAAGAAGTGAAAGCCTTTCTTCTTGGCAACTCTTTGATTGAAACTATTGGATAAAATTATTCTTTCGTCATCGTTCTAAGCAGAAACTATTCATTTCTTTCCATTTTCGAAGTCCATGTGTGACCCGTAGAAGTGAATGAAAAACGACAGTTGTTTGCGCAGAGGAATAAATCGCTCGGAAAAATGAATCGCGGGGATTCGAGATTGTTGAAGGAGACAAAATGATGCGGATCATAAATTGTCAAAATGGACAAAACAAATCTGTTTCTTGATTCCACAAGAAATGGAAATATTACATTGGCGAAATATAAATTTTGTAGCTACTATACTATTTAAAATTTCTTTAGGTGTACGTACACACTTGAAAATCGTTCAAAGTATCGAATTTTGTTGTTGCTTCAAAATGTTCTCTGATCTTTAGCTTTCAAACGATACCAAAATATTATCAATATTTAAAATATTTCTAGAGTTATAGGGATTTTTCTTGAGGTACTTTTACTAAAAACTCCAGTTTCGGTTTTTCCAAACTCATTTTATGAAGAACGACATTTTCCCCACTACGTTACTTCGTTCAAACTATCATAATTCAATAAGAAATTAAAAATAATCTATCTCACTTGTTATTCAAAATTATTTTTTCAAAAGTGAAAAGGAAACTAACACACATAGCTTTATTTGTAAATTTTATTATCAAATGTTTTTGTATTGTATGTACACTTTTGAAACTCCGAAATTTGTTCAAATTATCGAATATTTTTGTTGCTTCAAAAGGCTCTCAGATTCTTTAGTTTTCAAACGATACCAAAATGTTGTCAGTAGTCGGAATAGTTCTCAAGTTATAATGGTTTTTCTTGAGGTACTTTCACTAAAAAAATCTAGTTCCGTTTTCTTTTCTTTTTTTTGTACAGTAAAATCTCGTTACAACGAACTTCACGGGACCGTAAAATGTTTTCGTTATAACGGATATTTCGTTGTAACGGAATGTTCAAAATTGAACATAAGAAACAATTAGATAAAGAAATTATCAAAACCAACCATGAAAAACTGCTTTTCAAGAACGTGGATGCTACTATCGTCTAAAATATGAAGAAAAAAAATGACTTACCTCTAGGGAAGCAATCACCTTTAAAAAACAGATTGCAAAGAAATTAAAATTTTATTTTAGAAAGTCCAGGATCTTTTTCTGTATAAGGTTAGTCGTCACATTAGAAACTAAGTAGTTTTGAAGATGGTGAATGCTTGAAAAAATCAAGTCCGGCACATTACTTTGTGAATTAATAAATGATCGCAATGTCTCCAAACTCACTAACGCTTCTGTTGAAGTAACAATTGGCGCATTGTCTTCTACCACAGTTTCTTCATTTTCACTTCTTTCGTCATCAGCATCACTCCTGTCGTCTTTAATGGATTGAACGATGTCTTCTTCTGTCAGTTCATAACATGTTAGGACGTTGTCATCTGCACCGAGATAATCGTTCAAATCAACCTAATCTGAAATCGAATTTTTCTTTTTTGTGGCGTTCCAAATTTCTTCTAACTCCGATTGCTGAGTTTCGTTTGGATTCTCTTCTTCTAAATCGGCATCCTCTGGAGCTGAATCATCGTCTACTGAATGGGTTGAATGTTTCCAACAGTTGCCTATTGTGGATTGACTGATGTCATCCCAAGATCCACATAACCATTCAATAGCTTCCTTAATGTTGCATTTTTTATCCACGTTTTTCTCCAAATCGCACAAAATTTGACGCAGTAAAAAGGTTCTGTAGCGGGATTTTACTGCTCGGATGATACCTTGGTCAAGAGGTTGAAGCTTTGATGTGCAATTAGGCGGGAAATATTCCACATGGATGTTATCCAATTTTGGTGGATTATTATGAAGAGTACAGTTGTCAATGGGAAGAAGGATTTTCCTCCTCTTCTTTTTCATATCTTTATCAAAATCGATGAGTCATTCATTAAAAATAGATTGCGTCATCCATGCTTTTCTGTTTGATTTGTAAATGCATGGTAATGATTTACAGTTTTTAAAACATCGAGGTTTTGCGGATTTGCCAATGATGAGAACTTTTTGCTTCTCTGTTCCGGATATGTTACAGCAAAAGAGGGCAGTGATTCGTTGCTTTGAAGCCTTCCCACCAACACATTTGCCACCTTTTAAGACCAAGGTTTTTCTCGGCTCAAGCTGAAAAAAAACTCCAACTTCATCAGCATTGAACACATCATTTGGACTGTATTTTTTGATGAGGGCTGCCATTTCTCCTTTTCTCCATTTGCTGACCAATTCCATCGGCGCGTCATTTGCCTCCCCAGATATGGATTTCATAACCACTCCGTACCGCTCTCGAAAGCGAATCAACCATCCAAAACTTTTCACTGAAGTTTTCTACACCCATCATCTTAGCAAATTCTAAGGCTTTTTCTCGGATTAAAGGTCCGGTCAGTGGAACATTTCTGGACCGAACATCTTGAAACCATTTGAAAACTGCCTAATGAACATCTTCAAATTGGGCTTTACGCAACCTTTTTCTTTGAGGGCCAAGAACAGAAGTTTGCAGTTGCTTAAAAATGTTTTCACGATCTTTTAAAAAAGTTGACAATGTTGATGGAGAAATGCCATACTTTTTAGCCACCTCACCTTTTTTAATTCCATTGTCTACCTCGGATATGATATTTTTCTTTTCTTCCAAAGAAAACTGTTTCCTTTTCACAGAAGGAGCCATCACTTATCGAGCTGTAGAGTACGCAGAAACCTTACTTTTCGTAACACTTCTCACTCTCGTTTGACAATCTACACTACACGAAAGGCTAGAGGCTTTTTTTTTATTGAGAATGGAACCAATAATCATTCAATTTTGTTTTTGCACCGCGACAATTTTTTGTTTACTTCTCGGAAAAATCTGCTTTTGTTTGTTAGTTACACTACCCGCCACCAACTTTTATCACGCAGCTGCGTACCCTTTCGACCCGGGGAGCAGTAAATCGCAGCACCTGCTTCGGGATATCTGTTTCCTCGGAGATGATGTGGAACTACCTCGGAAATAAGTTGAAAGAAACTCGAAGAAGGTCTGAGTAGTTCGTTATAACGAGATTTTCTTAATTTGATAATTTCGTTATATCGAGATTCATTTAACATTATTTTAATAGGTTTTCGGTAGGGACTTCTGTAAATTTCGTTATAACGGAATTTTTCGTTGTAACGGAATTCGTTGTAACGAGATTTTACTGTATTTTCACTTATTTTTATAAAGGATGATATTTTTCCCTTCTTAAAGTTCCATTCAAACAATCATAACTCAACAAGAAATGAACCAAATGCAATTTATTTATATATCAAAATAACCTGTTTGAAACAGTGGATGTTTTGTGCCTCCATCAAAGTTATATTTATAGAAATAAATTTTTAATAGCTATTTAAAAGAAAAAATTACACAAAAAATGTCTAATGTCTAATTTAGAATTTAAAATATGTTTAAAAAAAGGCTAATTAGCTAATTAAATATCAATTAATTAATTAACATTTAGTGCGACATGGATTTTTATCACGGAAATAGGTTTAAACATATATTACTAACTTACTGTAAAAAAATTGGATATATAAAGTTAAAATAAAAAAATCTCCTAGTATGTACGTGTATGTTAATAGATCGTTCAATGTATAACAAAACTCGGCACAAAATATACAGTGTACTTGTACTAGGCATCACGCAAATGCTTCCTATGCTCACAGGTTGGTATTGTGAGGAAATGTCATACTACACCATTAGCTCACGAAACCCAATATTCCTTCCCTTAAATAATTCTGTTATTTTCGGCTCTTACCCTTTACTGTCACCCAATAACTCTGCTGCTACATGAATTTTTAATCGAAGTTAAATTAGGTGAATATCCCATTTTGAAGTTACACATAAGCTAGATACGCCTACGTAGTAAAACTATAAGTAAAATTTTTTTTTCTTAAACTATGAATTTAAAGAAGTTCCCTTCCTTATAAATGAAGTAAACGAATAAAATTTTCCGTGTTTATACATTCAATCCAAACTTAATGCTGTAAGTGTTTTCATGTCATTAATAGGAATTTTTCTGAACAATTATTAGACACCAATATTACAGCAAAATATCTTAGTTTGATTTAAATTGCTACATCGTCTACAAATGATTTAATAAATAAACCATTTTCCAGAAGTCTTCCAGCCACAAAACAGATATAAAACATCGCAAAGCAAGTACAATTTGAAGCAAGCATTTGCCTTACCAAGAAAAAGCACAATTACTTTCTTATAAGCTCAATGAAAATCAGTGCTTATACTTAATAATGCTTCTGTTATCTAAAAAGTTTCACTTTAATAGATGCTTTATTTCTTAACAAGAAAAAGCAGTAAATGCAATGATTTAATCTCTTTTTAATGTTATTAATATTGCTCATATGTGTGATAGGTAACTGAATTTTCTTCTAAACGGAAAATCTAAATTCCAAAAGAGCATTCAAATGCTGATAAAATAGCTTAATTTCTTATTTGCGAGACTGTTTCGTTAAAACTCAGAAATTAATACTTTTAAAAGGGCTCTTGGCACTGGAATATCTATTAACACAAAGGAATAAAAAGTCGGATATTTACCAGGTGCGGAAAACGAGACAATTACTTCTTTATTGAATAGCCCACCAGATCCATCATAACAGCTCCAGCAACGCTCGTAGGTTTCATTTCAAAACGTTACCGTTAAGATGAACCATGAAAACACTATGCAAACAACAAAAGTACCAACAAACAATAAAACCCGTTTCATTAGGAAGTAATTTTGTTTGGGAAGTAAAAGAGTGAAGGCTTGGGTCATAATTTGTTTTATTGTTCATTGTTTGAGCCCATCATCCCCCTTTATGCTCCCCGTTTGCTACAAGTCCAAGCATCCCCAAATAAAAAGTAGAGACAAAATGTAAATTTGCTTATTTAGTATGCATAAAAATGGTCGTTTTATAATGAGCTGTTATTAAAAGAAGAAAAGATCTCGCCGCTGGAGGAATAATTAAGGATTCAAAATGGTTGCCCAGAAGCTCGTGCTGTTGTGATGATGGCTCAGAACATTAATGCAGGAGCATTTTACAGGATCATATTTTTGTTAATCAATCCAATTCCTTTTCCTGCCGTTCCTTGATAATCAATTAAGAAGTAAAAAGCCGAAAATAAAAACATCCTGGCTTCTAAAATGAATTTAAAGAGCTTTTTGATATTTTGATTAAGTTTTGTATGAAGCAAAGTGAAAGCAAAACTTCTGGCAAAGCGCAATTTCCTATAAAGAAATAAGTTTTATTATTGAGTTATTAGTGTGTTGAAATATTAGTTTCTTCTGAATATTTTAAAACAAGAAGCGATTTTGAGATGTTTACGATTAGCTCCTTCTGATAATTATTTTAAATAATCTGCTTTTCAATCATAAGTAAAATAAAAGGTATTAGCTTTTTTTTTGCGCATAAAATGTTGTCATTTTGCAATTTTGCTGTTGAAGGCCATATTAAAATGCAAAATAAAGGAACATTAATTCATTTTTTTCTCAAAACTCATCAATTCAATTTATATCGTTTTACTTCGATCATTGTATTTCCAAACTTATCACCCTTAACCGAAAACTGTTGAGATTAAATCGATTACTTCTGCGTCCAAAAATTCTAAATTTTTACATATTTGTATGTGCGCGTGTGTGTGTGTTTGTGTTAAGCTTACGTTATATGAAACTAATTAGCCTTTATTAAACTAATGATGAAACTAATTAAAGTTTTTTTTAAAAAAGTAAAAAAACAAACCAGTAACGTTATAGAAATCATTATTTCAGTTTAATTAATAATGTAGAATTTAAATCCAAATGCGTTTAATAACATAAATGTATTTAGAATGATGCTTAAATATATTTCGCTGAAAATACATCTTATGAAACATATTGTTCTACTAAATAATACTGTATTTTAAGTACATTACTCAAGAAATTGATTCTTCAAATCATTCCGCATAGGATTAAGTAATTCACACATAATTTTATGCATTACAGTCTTCGCTAAAAATGGAAGAAAATAAGAAATCATTCATTCCTCGTCATTGTATACCTTTTAAACTTTTATGAAATTTATTTAACTATTTAAGAACAAACTTCTTACATAAAACAAAAATGTTACATTTGTGAATGGTCCATAAAAGCTGTTACATATTCATTATCTCGACGAGTACTTGCGATTTTAAAAGTAACGCAATACTTTTCCGAAAATTTCGATTGCACTTTGCATTCATTTATATCATTTTATTGAAACAGAAATCTTTTGACGACTTCAGAAAATTCGGGATTTCGGTTCGAGAGAGAGAGAGAGTTGGAATTATTAAAACTGATAAATTTGATTAAAGTTTGATTAACAACCCGAGTTGAAGTTGGAGGAATATTTAATTACTTGCCTCCATGCAAATATAATTCAAAATAGATTCGACGAGAAATGCTAGAGTTGATTCGAATTAGAGTAATAACCAACACATGTTCGGGATATGCGAAGATTGGAAATGATTACTTTGCTGCAACTTTAAATGTAAATATCGAATCGATGGTTTTTGATTTAAAAGATTTGAAGAATCCTTAATGGAAAAGTAAATCTCAGCTTTCCGACGAGATTATTTTTGAGGCAATTTCTTAAGTCATTGAAAGGAATTTTAAGCAGAAAATATAATATTTCCTCGCTAATGAAGTTGCGATTCTAAAATAAAGCAGAAATTCTGTTAAAATAGTTCATCTTATAAATATGCTGTTGTGATCTAAATAAATCGTTTGAATTTGTTATTTTGAGTATTTTCAATGCGACTACACAAAAATAATATTAGCAATAAATTATTCATTAATATTTAAATCACTTTACTCCTTGGAAAGCAAAAATGTCCATGAAATGTGAAACCATTTATGCATTCTATATTTGAATTGTTTAATCTAAGACATTTAATATTCCCCAAGAATTCGACGAAAGATAAAGTGCAACGAAATGAACAGAAACGGAGAAGGAATTCTAATGTAAGATGCACCAATTATTAAAATCAAAATTTAATTCTTTTATTAATGATAATTTCTTTTCTGATTTGAAACCTATTTGCTGCTTTGATGATAACGATTCTGAATAGCAGAGTGTTAATAGATTGAAACAGGATTCGATACTTTGAACACCATACAAAATCGAAACGATATTGAAATAATGTTGTTGGCCACTTTCTACAAAAAGAGATAAATAGTTACATAGCTTTAAAAGTTAAAAATAAAAACTGTTCAAATGACTAATATCAAATATTTGGGAGAAATCTTTATGAGATTTTTAGTATTATATAAACAATATTCTCCCTATCAAAATAGAGGGAAATTAATTTCACATCTATTGCCCACTTCTGAAGAGAATAATGCGCAATAAAAAAGTCTTCTTCAAACTTGCCATATGTTTAGAAAGTTTTAAAATCTTTATACTATATTATATATATAGTGAGGGTGTGTGTCTGTTTATTGAACCATTTCTTATAAATATTCGTTCTTATAGATTGATATCATTTACATGAATTAGTTTAGCATTCACAGGTTTAACTATTTTTGTAATAAGACATATACCCTTTCTTATTGAACTTAATATCATGTTCCAAATGTTCTTGAAACATCAAAAATAAACACAACTCGCTGATTCACACTCTTTATTCTGTAAGTAGAGATACAGATTTTTGTTTATCATAGCTGCAAAAAGAATAATGCAATGGTTATCTTGTTTGACAATCGATTGTTATGCCATGATAATTCAGCGACTGATACCACTGGGAGTCGCAACTTATTTTTCTCATCCTCTAGTTCTGCCTGTATTATTTTTATAAAATTTGTCTACTCTTTATGCTGCAAATATAACAACAGAGTTTTCTTCATCATTGATGCAAACGGAATAACGTAATGGCTCTCTTGTTTGATAATCAATGTCTACACCATCATAATCCAGAGACTAATACCATAGGATGTTGCAACATTTTTTCGCATCCAGTAGCCCTGTCTGTATTAATTTTATATTTACAGCATAAAGAGTCAACCATTTTTATAACTACAAAGTTCTGCTCACTGTAGATGCAAAAAGAATAACGCAACGGCCATCTTGTTTGATAATCGATTAATTCATCGATTAATAACATAAAAAGTAACAAATTTTTCGCTTCCAGTAGCTCTGTCTATATTATGTGTAGCGTCTCATTTACCATGTTGTCAGAGGCGGCCCTCGAGATGCCTGCTCCTCCCCAGCCGAAGAAGCATTCCAGCGGGTCATAACTTAGAGGGGGTGGGAGGTCCATCACGCTGACACTTCGAAAGAGGCCACGACCCCAGATGCCAGATTCCTATGGCACGTGCAGATTTATTGGTTTCCTAAAGCTAGAGGGGACGAAGCATTGCTCGGAATAACAGCGAGGGAGATGTTGTTCGAGGACACTTGCAAAGAGTGCGCTCTGGAATTTAATAAGGTGCATTCTTTTAGAAATCGGACTGAAGACTGTTTTGTAAAGGTATATTTGAATGCATTTTTTTTATTTTGTTCAAAAAGTTTTAAGGTGTATGTACACAGTAGGAGATTTTTATTTTAAATTTTAACTTTAAAAATACAGTTTTTTTCACAGTAGGTCATTAATATATTTTTAAACTCATTTCAGTGATATAAAACCATATTATTAATTAATTAAATAATTAATTAATATTTAAAGATCTAAATAGCACGTTTTTTGAAATATGATCTTAAATTCGAATAATATGGTTGTACTAATACTGCAATATGTTAACTTGTACTAATATGCAATTCTAGTTGGAAATAATGCCTCATAAGAGTCGTCATGTTGTATGTCTCGACCAAGTATGTAGTTCTAATATACAATGTATCTAATATATAAAAATATATAGTTCTTTAAAAAGAATTTTTTCATCCAAGATTAATAGAAAGAGAGAGATTTTTTTCTTTTAAATAGCAATTAAAATTTCTTTTTAAATTTTAAATAGCAATTAAAAATTTTTTTCATAAATATAATTGATTGATTCACAAAACATCCACTGTTCATATAGAATATTTTGATAAGTAAAAAATGTATTTGGTTCGTTTCTTGTTATGATGGTTGAATGATGCAACATAGTGGAAAATATCATTCTTCATAAAATAAGTTTTAAAAAACCGAAACTAGAGTTTTTAATAACAGTACCTCAAGAAAAATATTTATAATTCGAGAAATATTTCGAATATTGACAGAATCTTGGTAACATTTGAAAGCTAAAATATCAGATAACATACTTAAGTAATAAAAAATATTCGATTTTTTTAGCGATTTTAGATGTTTCAGTTGTGTGCCTACGCCTTAAGTAATTACTGTCTGAATTAGGCTCTGAATTTTGTGTCAATTAAATAGTTTTAACACAAATACATTGCATGGAAATATTCAATTACATATATGAAGCAAGCGTGATTGTTATTTGAAAAATCCCACTATAAAAATATGACACATGAAGTTATCAAAATATGCTAATTTTATATTTTTCTATTTACAAAATTGATTTAGAAGTTTTAAAACAATCTATTTTTACTCTTAAAAAGTTCATGAAAAAAAAATCTAATTTATAGTCATTTTCAAAAAAGGCCGAAAAATATTACACATGCACATTTTTTTTAAGATTTTAAAAAGACTGCACTGCTTGGAGAGATTTATTTTTACAAAAAGAAAGTTAATATTGTAGAATATATTTATTGAATTTTTGAGATCATAGCAAACTCAGAATTTCTGAAGAAATTCATGCATATTAAATCCTTAAAAACTTTAAAAACTTATTTAATACTTTATAATATCCTATTTTCCAAATTTTTTTAAACATAAACACAAATCATTTATTTTTTACATTAATATGCTCACTGAATAACATACAAATAAAAATAGTTAAAATTTTAACATGCATGGAATATTTGTATGCAGAAAACAGAATTTACAGAAATTTAATACTTTCGTTTTTCTTTAATAAACAAAAGAAGTTAATAACTGCTGCTACATGTAAAAATTCGCACAATGGTTAAAAAATATTAGAAAATGTCACATACATTGAAATATGTAAAATGCATTAATACACAAGACGTGACCTTTACAAATTCGCATATTTAATGCTTGTAAACCTGTTTGATATCTGGTTTCATTTGATTAATGATATAGCGATAATAATGTGTTGTCACATCATACTATTGTTGACATTGTTATAAAGATGAATGAGCTGTTAAGCTACGGATAATTTCTGAAATTAACAGCTTGTAAGATCTTGTTTCAAAACCTATTGATGCTCAAATCTAGTTTGTCTTTTCTCTTGCAAAACGGTAAGACCAAAGGTATCTGCTGAATTTAATTAAAGTGATTAATATGTAAGATAATAAAATAAATTTGTTTTATTATATATTAAATGAATTATTTCAATAAAGGGATGTAACATTATTGTAATACATTGTAATTGAATTTTTTTTAACTCTAAAATAAAGATCACCTCATAATGTTTCGATAATATTTCATTCCATTCAACAAAATGAAATATTATGAGCTGAAAATTATGTGTTATTATCACATTAAAGGCGTGGGATCTTGACGAAAGTATGCTAGCTACAGTCGAGATAAATCGTAGTACTATGACTCCCGCCTTTCACGTGTCATGACAAGAACTGTCGCGACAAAATTTAAAATTAAAATTCATACAAAATCATTAAAAATTACAAATAAGGGAGAAAACAAATGCAATTATAATATGTATCTGTATGGGTGTAAAATTTTGGGATAATGTCATTTCCACTTATTTTTCCCTATTTTGTAAGCTAGCATGAAAATAAAATAAATCGCCTTGAAATTGTGACACATTCTGTTCATAGATAACAGTTTTTCACTTAACTATTTTTAAGAAATTATGCATATTATTAGCCGCCTTTGACAACAGTTGGTTCGCCAGAACAAATTATAGATCATTTATTCGCTGAATTAATTACCTGAATCGATCAATTTATTTTGGAAATGAGTCATCCAGGGCGTTAAGAGAGGGAACACTTAGTGATAACTTGCATTATTTCCAACACAACTCGTTTTAGACGGATATCGATTCATTGATATACAAGGTGTTTCAAAAAACGTGGACAAAATGAAATGGTACATACTCCATACAGCAAGGATGAAAATAAATCGCATAGTAACAGAGGGTAGTCACTGCGATCCGGTGACGCTACAGGGCTTGTAAAATGATACATAATACAAAGATAACACATCAAACCATTACAAATCATTTTATTGATAATTACTCAATCACATACAGCTAATGTATGCCAAATGTTGTCTACAGAAGATGCTCAAAGTGTTTTCCAGATGCATCGAGACACACCTGGCATCTATGTTGCATGGAATGACGTACCTTCTCAAAGATAGCACGAGTATCTCAAACGCACCCTGTAGCCACAACAAAATTGGAGGGTGTTATAATTTTTAAAATGATGTCACAAATATAATTTAGTTCTTCTCGCGTGTTGATCAATATCCGTTTTGTAACATTAGCCAAAGCGTATGTTGCGCTGACCATCCATGTTTCAGCATCGAGAACAGGCCGCTACTAACCCGGATGTGAAAGTTTTACAGTGTGTTTCAAAAAACATGAACAAAATGACATGGTATATTCGTCCTATAGCAAGGATCAAAAACAAATTTGATTACAACGATATCAAATTTAAAAACAAATCTATGTTGGAGTATAATAAATTCTTCGAATTCAATTTTTATCATCTGGTGAAGAATTTGTGCTTCCTGCATACATTCTTTTTTTTTTTGTTTAAATCTTAACGTTTATTTTTCGTTCAGTGATGTGAAATGAAGTACAATTTCGAGAAATGATTCTGATATATAATAATTACATGCTAGCCTTACACGAGGAGCAAATACGCACCTCTTTAAGTAAACAAAAGAAAAAACTGTAATAATAATAAAGGATAAAGTTGTAGCAAAGCAAACATTAGCTGTAACTTAGAAATTCAGAACGCTTTAAATGTTAAATTCAGAATCTCTTTTATATGGGGGAAAGTAACTTTTCACGTCCCAAGTTAAATCTAAAAAAGTGACATGAACACACAAAGCAGACGAGGTGGAAATTAAAATTACATCACGAACATCTTTGTGTGCTGTGTCAATAAAAAAATGGAACAAACTTGCAACTGCAACTTCCTCCTCCCGGCGCTAGAGGAGATCCCATTATCAGAAACAACAGAAGACGTCATTCCAAAGAATTCAACAAAAGGTTCTGGTGATGAATTTCAGAAAGAACTTTTTTGTTCCATTGCTAAATGAAATTTTAAATATCCATTTTACTCACTTATTCATTTTTACGTATTATCTCAACACTCGATGGAAAGCATCCTTTTGTGAAGAGATGATGTCTCGTTTGAGATTGAAGTTGTTGAATCTAAATTTATAAAATGCGTGCAATGGATAGTCAAGAATCTATTCAAAATAAAGGATTTTCATAATTGATTAGATAAGAAGAAAACGTATTGTTATTTCAAAATGCAAATGTTTAGACTAATATGATTATTGTTCCAGATTCAAAAGAATCATATGAGAAGAGTATTTGCAGCTAATCTATTATTGAATGACGAGAATTATAATTCTTTTATTAGAAGTGTATTTGCAGGGTATTTATTATTCAAAGACGGTAATTACAATTCTTCTACTCTCTAAAGATAAAAAAAAATCGTGGCAATAATAATCTTTAGTTGTTAAATCATTCAAAAATTGTATTCACGTCAACTGGTTTTAACGTTAAGGACTTTTGAACTGATTTAGATTCTCAGCTTATTCTGCAACTTTTATTTTATTGCATGCAAGAAAACCTTCCAGGATAAAATCGGGGAGAAAATATTTTAAAGATATGAAATGTTATTGATAAGCATTTATTGTAATGCAAGATTAAAATTAATCATGATGATGATTATAGGTGATTTTATTTTATAAAATGTTTTAGGGAAATATTTTGAGTCAATGGCTATATGTTTAAAGGTTTTAAATAAAATGTCTTCAAATGTGAAAAGAGGTTTCCAATTTCGTAATAAAAGTTTATTGTTATATATATTGTTATTGACGATTTGCGAAACACAAGCTTATATTTCAGCTATAAAAGGCATATTATGGTGTCTAAAGGTTGATTTCAGTATGGAATAAAACGTCTCTTTCAATAAGAATATGTCTCAAAAGCTTAGATATCTAACATCGACAAAAACAAAATGTAATTACATTTCTACTATTAGTAAATAAACAAAAAGTGTTTTAGTACTTTTTCTTTATGTATGTGAAATATAAAGAAATTTTGAAATCTAGGTTTCGATGAATCACCCCATTTCAGTTTTTCCTGAATTCAAGAAACATATTTTTGGAAAATATTTGTCAAACTCTCCATCCATTCATCCGTTTGGGATAAAAATAACTTTAAAAAGTTTCAAATTAGATATTTGATTTTATGATTCCGATTGTAGTTCTATGTGAAATTTTGTTTTCAGTCATTTGGGAAAAACGCAACTAAAACATGAATTCGATTTTCAGATATATTAAGTATATGCCAAGGATTGATTTCCAAAACAAATCGCCAAAGATGATAGGACAGATTCAGTAAAAATGCTAAGTACGTGCCAAAAGTTTGTTAGCTAATACTTCGTATATTATGCCATACAAGACATTCTCTGCCTTATCCAAAGTTCATAATATTTTACAGTGGATGAGGGATAACATTTTTATTAGAGACTATACGTGAGAAAGCTTTTGGGAGACCACTTTCTCTGGGATTAATTCATAATCATTCCCTGGAATACAAGAATTTTGGCAACGAAACTGTTTCCTTTCTTTTTCTAAAGTATGCTATTTTTCTAATTATAATACTCTAAATTTGAAGGGTTTGCCACAAAAAAGAGGAAGCACCAATTATTCAAGTTTGGCTGTATCGTCAAGAGCTACCTCGCTACCTCTATATTGCAATAAAATAATGTCACCAACAGCTCCGTCACTTGAGTTAAAAACTAACTAATAGAGCTCTGTCTTTCTAACACCAATCGAATTTTTTTTTTTCATTTTACAACATTATAGTACATGCTGCTGCAAATTCCCCTAATTGGAGTTGCATTTGGCAGCAAAATCTTCAACTGCCGTTCTTTGAATTTTTTGAAGCATTTATAAAATCCCCGTTAACAACGAAATATCACACGCGGCTTACAGAAATAAGTATTCACCAAATAACAAAAGAAAATAAGAAAATTTCATAGTTATGAAGGATTAATATAAGAAAAAAATAAAGTAAAAGTTAAGATTAAGGAAATTTAACATGTGTCATTAATGAATTCACAAAAATTTTCAAGAGTACTTCTGTTGGAAACAAGTGGATGAAAATCTGGAGGTCACTTTATATGAATGGCTTGGAGAGCCTGTCTTAGGTTCTGTCTTACTCCGGCAAACTTGGAACATAAAAGGAGCACATGTTTAATTTTTTCCTCGCCACCTATATTACAAACACAGATAGATGATTTATATAGCTTTTAAAGTTGCCATTACCTTTGTGAAAAATTGGGTGAGAGAAATTGTTATTCTACAATTTGTATTAAAATGATGACATGACAGACTCTTATTAATGGATGGGAAATTTTTCTTAGTTAGGTTCTCTTTTATTTGAAATGAGGTATTCTTTATTCCAAAACTCTACCATGTTTTCTCTCGTAATCTTCTTGTCAAAGGGTTTAGAAATGTTAACGGCAATGTCAATTTTCCGCTTAGTGGCAGCCTTTGCGAACTAATCGGCCAGCTCATTCCCATAGATGCCCATATGTCCACGAAAAAATGGGACACGAGATATTTTTATCTTTAAGACTTTTAATTTGCTTTTGGATCTCGACTATTATGTTGTAAGAGGAAGAAATACAATTCAAAGAATCCAAGGATGAAAGAGAATCTATACAAATGAGACAATTTCTGGTTACACTACTTTATTCAGCGATCCATTTGATGGCAAAGTTCAAACATAAAAGTTCAGACATAAAAATGTGCATTTATCACAAATTCTGAATTGAAAGTACTCGGATTCAATACCACTTCTGAAAACAACAATTGCGAAGCCAAATTCTCCATCAATATTACTACCTGAACGAAACTAAAAGTTTGGCGGCATAGCAACAGAATTAGATCTTATTAAGAGAAAACTATCTAATACGCAAGAAATTGTACAGCATCCAAAAAAATAATATTAATATTTTTAATAGATTCGGTGACCAAATTACATATATTTTCTTTGCATGCATGTGACACACGAGTTTTAACGCTCTACGTCTTTGAAATATTTTTCAATTCCTACTATTAGTTCACACTCTCCCTATATTATATTGTATATATCTTGTTTAAATTTTAGAAATAATTTACATTTGTACGTTACATACGTTTGTGCAGTATAGCCAGTTATGGATCTTGAATAAATAAATCAAAAAACGGCAACTTTCTAGCATATTTCCATTTTCTTATAAAACTGCCATTAAAAATCTGATGCGAAAATAATTCTCGTTTTTTTTCCCTTCATAGTCCTCTAAAAATGGACAATAAGATATTTATAGATAAAGAGTTCCACGAGAAAAAAGTATTTTGGCCTTTGCGAGTACCCGAGATTAGCCTCTGACAATGGCATAGTCGCCATCAAAAACCCAATTTCGGCATAAAGTACATTCTTAGCTGACTTCAAAGTCGGGTTTCTTCCCGGCTTTTATTCGGCTAAAAAGTTTCTTTAAGGTGCACTTTCAGAGACGTGGTTTGAGGGAAAATAGAAAATTTTGTGTCCGTGAAAAATTTCAACGAGTTTTGCTCTCTATCACCTCCGCCCAAATCTCTTCAACTTCAAGAGCGAGATCCTCTTACCGCTAAAAATGTACTTTCTAAAACGGGAACTCGATTGAGGGAGCTTCCTCGAAGAGACAGCCTCTCGTCGATCCCCTTAGAGAAAGGCCAAGTTTCTTCTTCTTCTATTACAGACGATTTATAATGATCTCTAATGGAGGGCTCTTTTTACATAGATTTATTTTAAATAAAAAAAATCAAGTAAATGAATTTCAACCAGCTTTGAGTCCTTTCATTTTACTGAAAGCTTTTTTACTTCAAAGATTAAATCCTTAATCCGTTTCTGTTTAACTCTAAAAACTGTTTTATAAAATGCAAATTGATTTGAATTTCTTCTGGATTCCTTTCGAATAACGAACAAAGAAGTCTTATGAAAGAATTGCCATATTCTTTTTTTGTCATTGTCATTCTTATACATTTTAAGCAGCAAGTCATTAGTTCTTTAATAAAACATTATAGCAAGGTTTGATTGAAATAATATTTTAAAAAGATGAGTATGTTTAAAATATCCGAGACAGCGTTTAGTTATTAATGAATTAGTCTGTTAAAATAAAATGATATTTATTGCCGCATCTAGGTAAAAATTTCCGAATGATGGGGGAAAGGATAATTTTTGCTTCCGACGACTGTACTTGCCTTGCTAGGAAACATTATCTTTCCTGTATCAGAATATATAACAAGTTATATAAAATACTTTTTTATTCAATCCTTACTTATTTTTAACATTATATATATATGTATATATATATACCAGATTATAAATGATATTATATATACACTGAAGTGACAAAAGTCATGGGATGACTGTTAATATCGTGTCGGTCCTCCTTTTGCCCGGCGAAGTGCAGCAACTCGACGTGTCATGGAGTCCACAAGTCGTTGGAAGTCCTCTGCAGGAATATTGAGCCATGCTGTCTGTACAGACGTCCATAATTGTGAAAGTGTGGATGGTGCAGGAGTTTGGGCACGAACGGACCTTTCGATGATGTCCCATAAATGCTTGATGGGATTCATATCGGGCGATCTAGGTGGTCAGATCATGCGCTGGAATTGTCCGGAATGTTCTTCAAACCAATCGCGAACAGTTCTGGCCCGGTGACATGGCGCATTGTCATCCATAAAAATCCCATCGTTGTGTGAGTACGTGAAGTCCATGATTAGCTGCAAGTGATCTGCAAGCAGCTGAACATAACCATTTCCAGTCAATGATCGGTTCAATTGCACCAGAGGACCGAGTAAATGCCATGTAAAAACAGCCCACACCATTATGCAGCCACCACCAGCTTGAACAGTGCCTTGCTGACAGTTTGGGTCCATGGTTTCGTGGGGTCTGCGCCACACTCGAACACTACCATCAGCTCGTAACAATTGAAATCGTGACTCATCTGACCACGCCACGGTTTTCCACTGGTCTAGGGACCAGTCGATATGCTCACGAGCCCAGGAGAGTCGCTGCAGGCGATGTCGTGCTGTCAGTAAAGGCACTCGAGTCGGTCTTCTGCTGTCATAGCCCAAGGAAGACAAATTTCAACGCACGGTCCTATGGGACACGTCCCTCGTACGTCCCACATTGATTCCTGCAGTTATTTGACGAAGTGTTGCGTGTCTATTAACATTGACCATTCTACACAGACGTCGGTGGTCTCGGTCGTTAAGTGCAGGTGGTCGCCCACTGCGCTGTCCATGATGGGATGTGATGCCTGAAATTTCATACTCTCGGCACACTCTTGATACTGTGGATCTCGGAATGTTGAATTCACTAACGATATCCGCAATGGAATGACCCATGCGTCTAGCTCCAACTAACATTCCACGTTCAAAGTCTGTTAATTCTCGCCGTGCCGCCATAAATCACGAAAAACCTGTTCACATGAATAACTTGAACACAAATGAAAGCTCCGGAAAACGAACTGCGCATTTATACTTTTTCGCTGCGATACAACTGCCATCTGTATTTTTGCATATTGCTATCCCATGACTTTTGTCACTTCAGTGTATAATATCATTTATAATCAGGTGTAGCGTCGATGCTCTCCGAGCTTGGCGACAATTTTGCGACTTTGGCGGCCGAATAGGAATTGTTGGAATATTTAATTAATATTTGAATAAAACTATATAGACATGGAAGCGTCATCCACTACTTTTAAAAAACTGTAATTTTTTATTATTTTTTAATAAATTTTAAAATCAGCCCAACTCTAAAACTTCGTTAGACAGCTAGAAAAACTGAAAAATAAAAGTTTTTAAAATATCTATATATATATTTCAAACTGGTTTAAACTGGTTAATGATTTAAATTAATCATGCAAAATAATGACTGATAAATAATAATTTTCTTACATGATAACTTAACATTTGAGATAGTAGATTTCATTTTTTTATTTCTTTTTTATATGATACTTTGATTTGATCCTTCTTCGAAACATTCAGAACTTGAAATGTTTATCATTGATTTAACCCCAAATGCTTCAATACACTACCCTATTTAAAAATCCCAATTAGAAGAGCACATTTTCGAGATATCTGTCAAATGCACTCTGCCGACATTTTAAATATCTTTCCCGAGACTAAGCGAGGGGCTTTCAAAGCAGTTTTCAGAACCTCCATCCATTTTACTCGCTATCTTAAATGCCCACATTCATTTTATTCTTTTAGTTACCCTTTAAATCTGTCACAAGATTGATTGTTGTTAAGACTGAACTTTTCACACCAGGGAAGAAGGAAAAATATATCATCCCTGGAGACTTAAAACATTCAGCGCGAACCGAAAGCTCCAAGACTGTGTGAAGGATTACATTACATAATCCATTTAAAATACGTGATTAAAACAAAAACATCCGGGGTTTTGTCCGTGGGATTAACACTTATTTTGACGTAAAGGGCAGGAACATTTTTCTTAGTTCGTTCGGCCGTCAGTTATGATTTTAAGCAACAAATCACTTTATAAATTCTGAAGTATTTTTTAGTTTTTTTTTAATGCATAAATGTGTAAGTTTTGTAGTTTATTTTTTAACCAAATTTGAATGAGGTTCTGTAGATAATAATTGCCAACTTAAGTCAACAACAATTTAAATAAGTAGAGTAAAATTTTTATTGCTCTCAATAGTCTATACTTTTTCTTGAATGAATTATTCCTACGATGCTTAAATGGACAGATGAATCAGTCATAATCGCAACATATGCATGAATAACAATCCATACCAAGTTGTAACAGAAAGTTAACGCGTGCGATATTTTAAATATCATAATAAAATGCAAAAATTTAATTAAATTTGTTCCAAAGTTAAACTAAGTAACAAAAATAAGTTTGAATTGATTCTTATCATTATCTTCTTGTCATTTATATCACCCGATAATTCATGATGCAAAGATTTCGAAAATCATTTCATTCCACGTCTGTTTCAAAACAATTGCAGAAATAGTTAAATTATGTAAAATAATATTTTTTAAATCTCACTGACAAATTATAAAAAATGGAGATAATGACTGCCATCAAGTGAAGCATGCTCTCTCTTAAACGCGATATTTTATTATTCGGATTGCAAATTAACGTGTCTGCGAGTTTTGAATTTTAATCAAACATTCTTTTACATTTTCCAACTGAATGGAAATTTTATTCATGAATTTCTGGGATGTAAAATTAGCATTTTCACCAGTTCTTATTGAAAAGCATTCATTTTTTAAACTATCGCTTGAGTGGTCCTATCATGAGTCAATAAAGAAAAAATGACAGACGTGTTTTGAATAATAAAAGGGTCAGCAAATCTCTAAACTGTTATTTATATTTAAGAAAAAAATATATCAACAAAAAAAAATTACCTTGATTTTTTGTGGAAAAAGAAGATCTATTTCCTTGTACAATTTGTTTTATATTATATGACTAAGAAAAATATAATTTAATATAAACTGAGAACGTTAATGTTTTATTTTTAATATCATGCTTATTTCTATTCTATGTTATTTTATGGATTTGTTTAACAAAAAGAGCGATATTATCCATGTTAGCTTATTTATGAAACTTTTGTTTTAATTTTAAAAACTGCATAAATAGATAAAATAAAATTCTGTAGATAAATCAATTCTAGACTTTTCAAATTCTTTCGACTACTTCACATTAGTTTCATTTAAAAAGAGATTAGAAACAAGAATTATAAATTAGTATTATACAGAAGTGCAATTTATATAAATATGCCAGAACTGCAATTTATATAAATATGCAAGTTTTTTCTGGAAATTTCTACTTGCTTTCTATAGTTAATACATTTTCCGACATTTTTTTTTTCTCAATTATGCTGTCTAGTTGAAATAATCTTTTACTTTCTGGTATATTTAACTTTAATATATAATATTAAACTTAACTTAATAACTTTAATATATAATATATAATATTAAACTTATATATATAATATTAATTTAATATTTATATTTAACTTTAACTTTAGTAAAATTTCTGCAATTACACAATGCAACATAAATGTTACGTGGATTACTATAGAAGCTAGTTTCTGAAAAAAAGTTTTTATATCAAATAATTATCATATAGATAAATCTTATGTTTTGCATGCATTTTTTTTTTTCCAAAATTGGAATTTAGCGTGTGGATAAGCGTGATAATTAGTGACTTCCGTAGGAAACAAAAAGTAAAAGCTCACACAACTACGCTGGAAGGTTGTTTTCATTTTTCAAATTTCAAAGCTTTTTGAAAAAAATTCATTTTTACTGGAATATTTATTCTAGAAACATGCAAACACCAAGAACAATTTTGTTTTTTATAAACTATGATTTTAGTTTAAAAAAATTAGAAACGTATTTTTCCTCGGAGGGTCACAAACTCTTGTTCAATTATATTTAAATGAATTGTCATGTAGCTTAACTTTTTAATTTGATTGTTTTTTCCTTTGCTTCTAAGCAGCTCAAAATCTACTTATTTTTGTTTTTTACTTGATTGTCTTCAATAAAATGCCATGAGATTTAATATGTATTTTGCCTTTAAAAAACTTAAATGTGTGTGTGTGTGTGTGCATACACACACACACACACACGGATATAACTATAACTGCATTTACGTCCGATGTCTTAATGCAAGAATTATGTGTAATTTAGTTGTAATTGCAAATTTATTGAAAAAATTCATATACAATTTTGAAGTTTACAATTACAAATGATGAATGACAATATTGCAAATGATTTATTTTCTTCATTCTCGTGATTAAAAAAAATTATTTTTCAATTAATTTTCATTGAATTTCTAATGGACATATTTATTTGTAATTATTTATCAATCATTATAATATTTACAATATTTATGCTTTATGAGTTTATTTACTTTTAGCTGATTATTTACATTATAACTATTTTTCGATGCTTGATAACTGTTTATTTGTCCTGTTTATGATTTTTATATTATTTTTTAATGTATTATTTGATTGTATTTCGATTTATTTATTTTCAGCACGTGATAACTATTTTGTCGTACCTTTATTAGAAAAACCTACTACTTAAAAAACTCTGGTCAGCGACCGCATTGACTTTTATTGTTATGTCTTGGAGTTCAGACTTTTCTCTTCCGAAAACAGTTTAGATTTTCTATGAAGAGAAAGGCTTCAACTACCATTCATAGAAATTTTAAGCAAAGCATATTTTTCAGCTAAAATTTATCTTTAACTTCAATTTTCTCCTTTATTTTCATAAATATTCTCCTCCGTTCACATGATATCTCAAAAACTAATAGAGGTATTTCACAAACCACAACTATGAAAAAGCATCTAATGTCGAAAAAGGAACAAAGAAATAAGTATACGTTATTCTAAGCATTTGTGACATTATTTCACTTCGCATTTAAATCAGCTCATATTTAAACAGTACAATCTTTCTTTTATAGAAGAGATTAAATAATATAATCTCCCTTTACGATAAAGTCTTAAAATATCCGAGGAACTATGAAATATATAATGCACTAAATGATGAAAATTCTATTCGGCCTTTATTCATTTCCTAACAATTTAAATTATAACGTGGTCACATATAAGCAGGATTTTCTAAATTTAAGATGATGTAACTCTAAACTACAGCCACATACATATTCATACTCTATTTGATTTACTTTTCATTTTCAATCTATTGAAAGCGTTAATATAAAAATGTAATCACGCGAGTCTGATTTTCCTCTCCTGTAATTCATAATTCATATAACTAAATTCATTAAAGAGAAACAATCAAAGTTTGTAATATTAGATTAGGACAATTTTGAAGCTAATGCTCCCTTTGATTTAACTATTTTCCCCAATTTCCTTTACAATTGAAATGTTAGAATAAAGAACACATTTTTGTATCACGATGGATATTTGAAAGTAGAAGCATCACAATAGATTTAAAGGCGCATTGTATTTAATATGCATCTTTACCTATTTTTATTTCATAAAGCAAAAATATTAATATCGTAAGAATGAAATTATGAAAGCTTCAATCTACTGGGTGGCTATAATTAAAATGCAATTATCTGAAGGACAATAAAAGAAAAATCGACTTGGTATATGTTATATTTACAATATAGGGAAATTAATTAAATAATAAAAAACATTTAGTTCATAGTTCTGAAAAAGATGGCGCTGCAGATTATTAAAAAGTTGTTTTTGCTCTGTACTAAAATAAGTACTTTCAATTTTAAAATCATTACAATGATGATGAAAGTCTCATATCTTTAAGTTATAACCATGACTTTGTCAAAGGCAGAAGTAGTCTGTTAGTAAAATGCTATTACCAAAAGAATAGCAAATACAGTGTTTGAGAAAAGGATTGACGTCTGTGAATGGCTAAAAGAAAATGATTGATAAATTTGAAGCCTTAGGTTTAGATTAATTTAGTTTAGTTATATTAACGCCCCATTGTAAAGCATCACTAGGGCTATTTTGGGATGGACCACGTCATTTTGAACCACAGTAGGATGACGTGGGGGACACCTGAAGTGGCACCCCACTCTGAAGTGGCGGGTGGAATTGAAGCCTTAAGAGAACAGGTGTTAATTCATTACACATTTCGCATTTTAAAAAAAGGGAAATATTATAATTACAATGTATAAAGTATTGTCATTAAAAAGCGCAGCCTATAGTAAAAAGTTGAACAATTTTTTTAAATGCATTATTTATTTCCTCATGTTGTAAATATAACATGTACGGAATTTCTTCAACATACTCCAAGTAGTTTTTCTTTTACAAGTCTTCAAACATTTGCACTTTAATTATAACCACCTTGTGTTCAATCTAAGTTGCATTCTAATTATTTAAAACATTATAAGATTAAAAGAATATAGACAGCAAAATTCAGTTTAAGTTGCCTTTTCATCTTTTTTCCCATTTTGAACAGCATAGCATTCACAGTTTTTCGTTTACAAGTCTTCAAACACTTGCATTTTAATAATAACCACCTTTTACTTCAATCTAAGTTGCATTATAATTATTTAACGCGCTATTAGATTAAAAGAATATTGACGGCGAAATTCAGTTTGAGTTGCCTTTTCATCTTTTTCCCATTTTAAACAGCATAGCATTTCAAATACCTAAAGAAAACTAAAACAATATCTCCATTTTTTTAAAAATCCCTCTGCTACAACTTCTCTGAAACTACTAAAAAGTCTTTTTAAACTTAACAGGGTATTTCCTATTGCGGAGTTAAGCCCCACGCAAAGCCCTCCGTTGTTGCATTTTTTGTATTCTTATCGTAGCTCATTACTTAGGATTTAGTGAAATGCCCTATGCTTCCGTTACTCATAGTTTTTTCCCTTACTTCCGCTAAGCTGCTTGGCATCACTCAATTGCTGTGTTTCTTTCAAAAGCTTCTCCTTTCTTTATCCTGGGCAGGAAGTCGTATAGTAACTATTTAGCTTCCTTCCTCCTGGCCTCACTTTTCGCCTTAGACAGCCATCATAACATCATTAACGATGGCATCATAATTGGACCCGAAAGGATGTGGGATTTATTTGGTTTGTTCCGCAGAGCCATTTTTTCCCCTTGTGAAAAGAGCATGGAAGCTGCCAACTTGAGTACACTAATTAATTAGAAAAAATAAAGCTACAGAGGTTGTCCATGTTATACGTAGAAAAAAGTGGGATGTGGCATTTTTGTGCATTAAAGTGTACATATGAAACTTGAAACTTCGAAAATCATTTAAAATATCGAATATTATTTCAATGCTTCAGATTTTTCACTGATCCTTTAACTTTCCAACGATACCAAGATGTTTTACATATTCAGAGTATTTCTCGATTATAAAGATATTTATTGAGGTACTTTCACTAAATGGTGATATTTTTGTGCATTAAATTGTACGTGCACACTTAAAACTTCGAAAATCATTTAAAATATCGAATATTATTTCATTGCTTCAAATTGTTCTCTGGTCCTTTGACTTTCTAACGATTCCAAGCTGGTGTCAATATTCGGAAAAGTTTTTGAATTATAAGGATTTTTCCTGAGGTACTTTCACTAAAGACTTCATTCAAACAATCATAACTCAACAAGAAATGGACCCAATACAATTATTTATATGTCAAAATAGTCTGCATGAAATCAAAGTTACGTATATAGAAGTAAATTTTTAATAGCTGCTTAAAAGTTAAAATGACTGAAAAAATCTAGCTTTTACTATTCATCGTAGGTGAAAGAATTGTTAAAAGTAAACTATACATGTTTATAATTTGACTGAAGCAGAAAACATGAAGAGACATCATTTCCAATTAATTTGTGTGTCTGTACAAACTAGAATTTAAGATATCGTGTTTATAAAAAAATGCTAATTAGTTCATTAAATACTAATTAATTGTGTAATATGTGTTTTTCCCCTCACTGAAATGAGTTTAAACATACATTAATGAGCTACTGTTAAAAAACTGGATTCTTAAAGTTAAAAAAATGTTCTATTACGTATGTGCACCTTAAATTCTTTTTGTACAGTATCACATAATGTTTCATCAAACAGTTTTTTACCAGCGGAAATATAATATAAATGAAAGATGTATTCATTGCCAATTTTCGCCTTTTACGACTACTGGGAAATAAAGGTAGGATACAAATAGAGATTAGCGTTGTACCCCAAAATTTTCTCTACTGTATAAACACCCCCCCCCCCCCCCCCCAAGCAAAAACGAAAGCATCAATTCATTATCAGTGGAGACGAGCCCAGGCATCCGCCGTAAACTTTTTCCCAATTTTCGCAACCTCTCTTTATTAAAACAATGTATTTGAAGTATCTTATTACAGCGGAATGAAGCAGTTCTTTTAAGACCTTTTCGGGAAAACACGCTTTCATCCGGATCTTGGCGAGAAAAATAGGAGAAAATGTGTCACCGCCACTGCAGAAGGGGGTAATCAATTTTTTGGCCCTCGCACAAGCCGGTGTTAAAGCGTAAATGAAAGCTTTGAACTCTGACCAGGTCTCGTCGAAAAGCGTAACGGTTTGTATTAAATTTTTCCTCGCCTGACTAGAGGGGAGATATTTTATTTCGCCAAGCGTCTTGTTGGAACAAAACCTCTCCATTCCCCTCATTACAGGCAACACATTCTGTCTTGAAATAGAGACATTCCAACGAGAATTTCTGCAACGAGATGACACTTCTGCTTAAGGTATTTGACTACAGTAAAAGCTCTTTATTCGCTGGGTGTATGTTACATAAATATGCCGCGAATACAGAAACCGTGAATACGGAATGGTCGTTTATAGGGGATACGTTCCTAGGCGACAAAATAAAAAATATGTAAAAAAATAAATTTAATTGAAGTTTTTGAATATTTTGATTCATTATCTTAAGGCTTAGGCAATGGTTTGAAGAATTTTGTCGTGTTCTTTTTCTTGGCAGTTTTTAAAAGCTCCTTCCATTCAGACTGATACGCAGCAGCCGCATTAGCAATTTGCCTCTTAAGAATAAGACTCCGTTCTATAGACGGATAAATGTTCGTAAAGAAATCGCAAAGCTAGTTTGCCATTCTTAAACTTTCACTAAGATTTTTGAAATGAAATGTCACGTTTCCAATGCTTGTCGAAACCTCTTCTTCAATGGGCTGTGAATTTAACATTTCCTCCAAGTCGGTTTCAGTCAAATCTTCATCTTACGATTCAAGCCATTCCTGAATGTCACTCCATTCTATCTGTTCGTACCCATTTCGTCCTATTCTATTCTCGATTTCGGCTATGTTTGCAGTTTGCATTTAACAACATACTTTAGAAAAAGCTGTAATAAGATCTATTTTACTTTTTTTTATTAGTCCATTTAACGGCACTTACAAAGGATATTGGGTTGGATACCTATTGGAATCCTTTTATTATTATGTATGTACTTACTAGATCCGCGAATAAGGAATTTTTTAGCCGCGAATATGGGAATTGGGTAGCATTTTTTTTTAATCCGCGAATAGTGAAAACGCGATCGAAGGAAGCGCGAATAAGGAGCTTTTACTCTAGCTATTAAAAATTTATTTCTATACATATATGTAACTTTGATTTCATACAGATTATTTTGAGATAGAAATAATTGTATTTGATTCATTTCTTGTTAAATTATGATTGTTTGAATGAAGCAACATAGTGCAAAAATATCATTCTTCATAAAATTTGTTAAAAAAAATCCGAAACCAGAGTTTTTATTGACAGTACCTGAAGAAAAATCCTTATAAATTGAGAAATATTCCGAATATTGACAACATCTTGGTATCGTTAGAAAGTTAAAGGATCGGAAAACAATTTGAAGCAATGGAATAATATTCAACATTTTAAACGATTTTCGAAATGTTAAGTGTGTACATAATCTTTAATGCACAAATATATCACAATACCTCAATAAAAATGCTTACAGCAAGAGAAAAATTCTGTCGCAATAGACACATTCCAACGAGATATTCTACAATGAGATTGCCCTTCTACTTAAGGTATCTGACTAAGTTAAAAACGCTGGTTATCGACTACATTGGCGATTTTTTTAAAATTATTATTTCTTGTAGTTCAGACATTCTTTTTTCCAACACACTTTAACTTTTCTAGGAAAAGTAAGGTCTGACCTCTCATCCATATTTTCAGTTTTTTTTTATTATTTATTTATTTTTTATTTTTTTCTTTAACTTCAATTTTCTCAAGATTTCAATTTTCATAAAAATTCTGCACCGTTAACATGATATCTCAAAAACTAGTAGAGGTATTGACATAAACATTTCAGCGTGTGTTTTCAGTATTATGGGCAATGAAATAAACCAAATGTTTTATTTTTGGAGAAATATTTCTGCATTTATTGGTGTTATTCGAAATATTAAATTGTTAATTAATGAAATAAAATGCATGTATAGGTATATTTTTTATCCATCACTTCTTTGCATCTCAGAATGTTTCTCAGATTTTGGTTCATTTCATTCATCATTATGTTGTATAACTTGTGTACAAAGAAAAATAGAATTGCTGCTTTACCATTTTGTGTAGAGTGCCCCTTTGGTCAAATTTTATTAAAAATTTACATATATTGATGAATAATTCAAGATATACTATATTTTCAAATAATTTCTTTGCATTTATAGTATTTTGTATTACGATTCGCATTACATTAAAAACCATAATTTTAAAAAATTCAAAATTTTCAAAATTTTTCTTTTATACGTACTCGGATACCTTAATCCAGCTTAACTGGGAAGGTGAAATTTTAGACCTGAGGTGATGCGCTTTATGAGATCTCATTTTATTTACGCTCAAATTAAATTTAATCTGAAATGAATTACTATTTGAATAATTGAAAGAATGAATTACTATTTATATGCAACCTAATAAACTGAACCGACTTTTTGGAAATAAAAGAAACAGAAGATCGTATGAAATAATAACAAAAAACCATTTTTTTTTTATAATTCCGATGTTAGCATCTTAAGTAACTTTTAAGGTATCTGACTACGTGCGAAGAAAATTTTTTGAAAAATTGAATTTTTAAAAAACTATTTAACACTACGGGTTTCCAATGTATTGTTAATTATGATACAAAGTACTATTAATGCAACAAAATTATTTGAAAGTGTAATATATTTTTAAAAATAGGAAAATTTTTAGTAAATTTTAATGAAATTTGTCCAAAACGGTGAACACTCTACACAAAATGGTAATGCGGCAATCCTATTTTTCTTTGTACACAAGTTATGGAATATAATGATGAATGAAATGAACCAAAATCTAAGAAAAATGTTGAGATGAAAATTAGTTATGGGGAAAAATATACGTATATATGCATTTTTCCATTAATTTTAAATGTAATTTTTCTAAAAACATCTATATATGAAAAAGTATTTCATCAAAAATAAAACTTTTGGTTCATTTCACTGCCCATGCTATTTAAAACACAAGCTAAATTTTCTATGTAAATACCTCGATTAGGTTTTGATATATCTTGTGAACGGCGAAGAATTTTTCTGAAGATTAAAATTTTGAAAAAGTGTAAGTGAATGACAGATTTTGGTTGAAAAATATGTGACACTGGATTACAGGTCAGGCCTTCCTTTTCTTAGAAAATATAAATTGTTTTGGAATGAGAAATGTCTGAACAACGAGAAATAACAATAAAAAAGGAATTCGCCAATGGGGTCGATAACCAGAGTTTTTAACGTAGTCGGGCCCTTAAACACCAGATGGAGCTACTTCCTCTTTATCTACCCATCTCATTCCATCATAAGAATAGAGATGACACGACCCTACATGATTGCTATAGTCATCTGAGAACAGAAAACCTACTCTCTAACACGTATCATCTTAGTATATTTGGATGCCATTCGTTAAGAAATAATTTCCACACTTTTGAAAGAATAAATTGCAATTTATATGCAACTTTATGAACTCAACCGCCTTTTTTGAAATAATAGCAGCAGAAGATAGTATGAAATAATAACAATATTAAACAAAATATTCATGAGCTTGAAATGACGCAATTATTAGTCAATATCCACGTTGTCTGACGCAAGGTCTTTCATATCAAACGCTCTTCATTTTTAATTAATAAGTTACATTTACAGCTAAAAATCTCAATCTGAAATCGCCCTACAAAAGTATACAATGTACAACGCCCTAATAAAGTATAAAATTCAACAAATGCATTAAAATATTTTTTCTTAGTATTAAGATTTTATTCTTTATTTATAAATTCATCCTTCATTTAGCCCTTTATTTCTAGCACTAAACTGCATAATGTGAAATGCTTTTTTTTCGTAACTCAACTAGAACTTAATTTGTGAAATAAGATCTCAATTATAACTTAGATAATGAATGCTAATTTAAAAATAGGCTCTTAAGAAATTCTCCTTTTTTATGCATAATATTTCAAAGACAAATATTTGGTCTTAATTTACAGCTCAGGCTTTTTATTATGCTGAGAGAAATTAAGGCCGAAACCAACGCAGCAATTAATTAGAAAAACTAAGTCAACTGTTTTAATTAGATTTTTTATGGAGATAATCTTCCTCATTTAAAGACCCCTCGAACAAACAATTTTCAGGCAATATTTCTTAGCTTTCAACGCATTATATTAATGGTCTGATAAAAGCAAGAACTTCACATTTGACAACGTGTACTATGTAACTGAGTTTCACTATTTCAGTTTTGTTTTTCAGCTTAACTGGGGAGGTGAAATCTTAGAACTTAACTGGGAAGATGCGGTCTACGAGACTTTATTTCATTTACACTCAAATTAAATTTTGTAATAAATATATTAGTATGAAAAACTTCCGACATAATTTGCAGATATTGCCCTTAAGATATTTTTCAAAATATATTATCATTGAAAACAGTGAATGCGTTGGAATATAAATTTACTTCTCAAATGACATGTTACAATAAATAATATTCTTGAAAAAAATATATATTACTTTTTACTTTTCAAATCAGATTTATTTTTCCGGTGTATATAAGTATATAGAAGACAACAAAATGCAAAATTCCACAATACCATTAAAAAACAATTGAAAATGGGTAAAGAACTTTTTTTATCAGCTTCAGTGACTTTCATAGGGCATTTTAAAAGCACAAGTTAAAAACTAGTATAAAAATCAATTTAGAAATTCTGCATACATTTCTCTTGGTATATTAATATATTTTATAATTTTTTCAAAATACATTATCATTACAAAAGTTATGTCCGAACATAGGTATTAGAATCGGCTGAATGCGAATTTTCATTGGAAAACTCTTTTGCACATTCATCCTTGTCATTAAAATCACTTTCTGCTTCATTTAAAAGTATCTGGATAACTGCTTCATAATAGGATCAATCAATTGAAGGATATTTCGTAGACCAAATTTTAGCGATATCTGTAAATCGATTTTAATCGCTGGAACGCTAACAGGGGAGAGCGGTCTTAGAGACTGAGCTCCAAGAAATAACTGAATTATTTTTTAAAGCATCCGCCGAAACCGGTTAAAAGTGCACATGTATTGAAGGCCACAAAATAGTTCACTACAAGGTCTCTCCATTCAATTAAGCTATAAATAGAATAGGGGTGAACAGGATAAAATTAAAACAGGAAGCTATAGAGTGAATCCATTCAATTGAGCTAAAAACAGGAGAGTGATGAATAGGGGTAAAAATAAAACAGGAAGCTACAGGGTCACTTCATTCAAAAGAACTACAAACATAATAGAGGTGACTAGGGGTAAAAATAAAATGAATTATTTTTAAATGCATTCACTGAAACTGGTTGAAAGCGTGCGCGTGTATTGAAGGTCACAAAATAGTACGCTGCAGGGTCATTCCATTGAAAGTCCCTCAGCTAGCAGCCTCTCAGACCGCATGCCCCCAGTTAAAGAATTAAGTACAGAAGTTTGAAAGATACGATAGATTCTAGGCACTGATTAAAGTGCTAGAACTCGCTCAATTTTGTGCAGAGGTGTTCTATTTCGATGAGAGCTGTCAAATCCGGAACACATCAGTAAGATTTCCAGTAAAAGGGCAAAATGGAAATGAAGCAGCTTTTTTTTAAGTGGAAATAACCAGTATCTTCTTTCTATTTAAAGAAAGTTAGCTCATATTAAATCATACATTTCTCTAAAAATGCAGTGATAAAAGATTCTTTAAGTTATAAATTTAAAAAAAGAAGTTAGTTGGCAATATTATTCTATTAGAAACTGACTGATGAGTAACAAACTCACCATGTTTAAGTGAACGGATCTTTCTGTGTTTATTTCAATACAGTTTATACAATTGTGAACATTTTCATTTAAGGCATTTAATGTATTATTCATTCTATTAATATGTAGTTTTCAGTTATGTTTTATATGTATTTTATTATTTATTCTATTAATATGTGGTTTTCATGTAGTTTTTAGAATAAATAACTCAAATTTAATTCATTATTAAGCTGCTTTGAAGCATTAAATGATTTTGAAATTCTGGTGGGAAAAAGAAATAAAGAAGTTTCAAAAAAATTGTGAACAGATTGTATTTATAAATATCCAGATTTCAAAATGCAGCAATGTAAAAAATGTGCCTTATAAAAGCAGATAATGTCAAGAAAATAATAAAATGGGACTTATTATTAAGTAGAATGTAAAATTAGATTAGTATATTTTACTCCGTGTTTTAAACGCTATAAATATATTTATTTTGAGATTTATTAATTAAATAAATGTATTTATTGTCAGTTACATAAATTGACTGACTATGAAAAAAGATGCAATAACATTTTCCAGTTTTTAATTAAATCTTATAATATATAAGGAAATATTAAATCAAAAGATTGCTATTGAAAAAAAAAACCGCAAATGATTTTTTGAATTATTTTAAATAAAGAGCATAGCTTTTTGGTCTCCGTGATTAAATATGTCTCGTGAATTAATGAAGTTCCTTTAAATGCTTTGGAAAACATTCACTGTTTTTTAAAGTAAATCTGATAATTTCTTATTTTTTGATTACAAATAACGCAAGCGCGAATGCTAAAAGAAATGAAAATAAAAAAATTATCTAAGCTTTTTTTTTTTTCAAATTTTAATTTTATGTCAGAAATTTATCATTAGTTTTGACAAATTCTTTATCTTGCGTTCTGTAAAAAAAAGGCGCTTGTAATTATTATTTTAAACATTAAACTATCTAACATGTCCTAGAAATACTCCTTTCTATTTTTATTTTTCTAAAATGGCTGAACAGTTAAAAAATTATTTAAAAGTAAGAAACTATATGATAGATTAGCAAATATGGCGAATAGAAATGCAATATATTTTACATCAGAAAAAAACTATTAAAAATTGAAAATAGGAAAAATGATGCTTAGATAAAGAAGTCAATTAACATTGCTTAAAGCATTAAAGGATAAAAGACAAAGCTCTTAGTGTAGATCAGTTTTTATCTAAAGAAAGAAAGAAATAATAAAAATTTAAAATGAATAAAAAACATGAATATATTATACTTTGGCTAAAAAGAAAAGAAATTTTTAAAATATTTCAAACACCAAATTAATACATCTGAAAATGCAAACGAAGTAGTAGTTAACATTAAATATAAACTTTAATGTTACAATGGTTACCTTCCTTTAACAATTCAATAACATATTATAGATTTTTTCAATTTTATATTTTCAACTAATAAAAAAAGAAACAGTGATCAAACAGTCAGATTTTATAAAAATTAAATAAAATTTTTATAAAATCTACTTTATTTGGATTTTTCTAGATATATTTAAGGTGTAGGTACAAAATAGATTTAATTTTTAACTCTCAAAATCCAGTTTGTTTCATAGGAGGTCATTAATATATGTTTAAACATATTTCAATGAGCAAACCCCATTTTTTTATCATCGATGAATAGAAAATGCGAGACATTTTCTGTTATCTTAACTTTGAAATAGTTGTTAAAAATTTATTTTTAATAATATAACTTTGATTGAGGTACAAAACATCCACTGTTTCATACAGATTATTCTGATGCATAAATAGTTGTATTTGGTTCCTCTCATGTTGAGTTATTATTCTTTGAATGAAGCAACATAGTGTAAAATATTATTCTTCATTAAATGCTGTTTAAAAAAAAATCTAGAGTTTTTAGTGAAAGTACCTCAAGAATAAATCCTTACAACTCGAGAAATATTCCGAATATTGACAACATCTTGACATCTTTTCAAAGCTAATAAAACAAAGAACTGTTTGGAGCAACAGAAAAAAAATATTCGATATTTTGAACGATTTGAAAGTTTCAAGTGTGCGCGGACACTTTAAGTAATAATTTAATACAACCATCTTTTCAATAGAAGACTATGTAAAGTTACTCATAACGGCTTGTTAAGACAAACTATTTCATGTATTTCTAAATTTTTTTTTGGAAAGTTCCCTAAAAATGAGGTATCAACAACCAAAACTAGAGTTTTTAGTGAAAGAACATCAAGAAAAATCCCAACAGCTAGAGAAATAATCCAAATATTGATAACATCTTGGAATCTTTTGAAAGCTAAAGAATCAGAGAATATTTCGAAGCAATAAAAATAGATTCGATATTTTGAACGATTTTCAGTTTCTAGAGTTTACGTCCACCTTAAGTAATAATTTAATACAACCATCTTTTCAATAGAAGACTATGTAAAGTTTTTCATAACGGCTTGTTAAGAAAAACTTTATGCATTTCTAAATTTTTCGGAAAGTTCCCGAAAAATAAGGTTTCATAAACCAAAACTAGAGTTTTTAGTGAAAGTACCTCAAGAAAAATCCTTACAGCTAGAGAAATAACCCAATTATTGACAAAATATTGGTATCGTTTGAAAACTTATTGACAAGAGAACATTTTAAAGCAATACAAAAATATTCAATATTTTTAACGATTTTCAAAGTTTCAAGTGTTCGCGTACACCTTAAGTAATAATTTAATACAACCATCTTTTCAATAGAAGACTATGCAAGATTACTCATAACGGCTTGTTAAGACAAATTTTATGTATTTCTAAATTATTCGGAAAGTTCACCAAAAAAAATGTTGTCACATATGTTGGTTAAAAATCCGTTTTGCTTCCTTTTTTTGATTTGCATAGAGCTCTTTACCTAAAATATTGAAACGATCTCTTTTATCCTTAAAAGCAATTTAGATGCATTTATTTTTCATCCCCCCTATTTTTCCCCTCTCTTAGCTACTCAAAAGCGGCGCATTTCAAATATTTAAATGAAAGATAAATAGTATTTCAAGACGTTTAACCTTTTGAGAAGGTGTTTTTTCAGCAAACTCGTCGTAAATATTTATGAAAAATTTGAATTCTTAAAATTCTTTTGTTGTGAAAATACTCTTTCGCTGATTCGTTTGTGGAATGAAAATGGAAATTATACCGCTGCATGCATTTTATTTCTTTCTAAGCAATTCCCAACCTCTGCGAATGGTTTGGGGGGGGGAATCACTTCAACAGCCTTTTTCAGAAGGAATTACTGACAAAAAAAACTCTCATTTTATACAGTAAAAATTGTTGTTGAAATTCAGCCAAATGCGACTCTTCTGTTAGTCATTTAAATGATTTTACAATGAGAGAAATTACAAGTTTTTGCATTACCACCTTTTGTTGTAAAGTAATCACCATTTGTAGTAATATTTTTACTGTAAATTTGAATATAAGTATCAAGTTAAAAAGTGCCTTTTCTGATTATAGCCAATATAAATAATTTGCTGGTGAGGATGATATTGAATTTCCTTATTCTAAAGCTCACTATGTGGTTATAATTTAATAAGCCAGTAACTGCCACTAGATACTAGCGATCGCTTTTGTCGAATGGTTAAGGTACTGGGCTTCAAACCCAAACATCGCAGGTGTGATCCTCGGTGGAATTGAAACTACACATTGGAACAATTCTCGCCAACTCCCTCGTCACAAGCTATTACATTCATTTAAACAGTAACGAACAAAGATCTACATATACAGAATGTTTCAAAAAAGAACGTGGACAAAATACATGGTAAATCTGTCATACTACACGGATCAAAAACCACAAGAGAACAGGAGGTCGCAAAGCCAGTAGAGAGCTCTTGAGCCACGAGAGGGCATTGCGATACAACACGTGCTGATTAAATGTTCCTTAAACGTGAAGTCACTCTAAAAGTTCTATGATAGATATAATATTTCGCTTCAAATGTCTACGATGGCTCCCAGGATCATTTAAGAAATTAAGCAATCCAATGACATTTGTAGATATTATCTGAATGTTTACATTGAAAATTAACTCAACTTTCACTGTTTTTCTTCATAAGGTCTAATGAAACTTTTAATATACAGGCCTAAAGAAACTTTTAATATACAGGCCTAAAGAAACTTTTAATATACAGGCCTAAAGAAACTTTTAATATACAGGCCTAAAGAAACTTTAAAATATCATCTGAAAGTTTACAGAGAAAACTAACTCAACTTTCATTATTTTCAATCATAAGGCAAATTTTAATAAATAAGGTCTAAATACAAAGGTATAAAACTTTGAAATATCACCTGAAGGTTTACATAGAAAACTTCCTTCATAAGGTCTAATGAAAGAAAAGATGTTAAATCCATTACTTCTATATTATGAAGAAAACTATTCACAAATCTTTGGATGGCACTACAGTAAACAGCCTGCCGCACAAAGCATCAAACAAACGTTCATTAAAGTGAATCAGATTTGTCCATCCGACAAGAAAAGAAAAAGCTTCATTCCATCCACCCTTCCTTCATATGCCTTGAGATAATCAGAACCTTTGCTCTCCGCTCTTCAAAATTTATTCCGTGGCTGTTGTCACCTCTTCTCGCTCCGACCGAAAGGTTTTCGCGAAGAATACGAGCTAATAATAAATAATGGATGGCTGAAGACCATCCTTGGGAAGTTTTTGCCCTCCCCCCTCCCCTACATTATTTAGATACACGACCACTGAAAGTACATTAACTGCCCTCCGCTGTAATTACGTAGTGCAAATTAAATTTTCCACTCGCTGCCCAGTTTTCAAGGCTTTAATTATGGTTTGTGGCTCTGCTAATTGCGTTTGTGCCCCCCAGGATGCGCCCGCTCCAAGGAGGCCGGAAGGGGGGACTGGCAGCGAAGGGGGGGGAAGGGAAGGTCTCTATCTCCAAATGGAAGGCAAGTGTGTATAGTCTAAGGATCCTTCTGCACACGACGGAATTCTAATCAAGTATAATATCGGCTAACTTGCGGAGTAGTTAATCTAAGGCTCCGGGGAGCGTCGTGTGATCGTGGGTCGGGGATTTTTGTGTCATCGGCTGATCTCGGAGGTGCGTGGTCTGGGGTCTTCGAAGAAGTGGCCGGGAGTCATTAGACGACCCCGTGGTAAACAAACATTAAGCCTCGGTAAGTGATGCACGAAATCGAGAGACGAAATTTGTCTCCTGCTGAATGTTGCATGGGTTTACGAATTGTAATGGTTCTATTTGGAGGGACATATTTCTAGGATTCAAGGTTGGTTTTTTTAAACGAGATCCATTTAAACCATAATGGCACACAAACTTCTAGAAACTAATTGGTACCAAAAATGAAACCATGTTACAAGTTCAACAGTATGTCTAAAATTAAATACAGGCCATGTTACTAGAATACTAAAAAAACCAACAAATTAGGCTCCGATAGTTACACATACAATTTCTTTAAAGCGAGATCTATCTTAACCATAGTGGTACACAGCATTCTTGATACAAAATTGGTACCAAAAATGAAACCCCGTTAAAAGTTTAATCCTAGGTCTAAAATTAAATGCGGGGGGGGGGGGAGCATGTTACCAGAATACGAAAATAATAATAATAAATGAAGGTCCCGACATTTACAAATGCTATTTTTTAAGCGAGATTCACCTTAATCATAATGGCACACATATTTTTTAACTTAGGTGATGTCAAAAATGAAAATATGTTAAAAGTTCTATCGTAAGCCTAAAATTTAATACCGGATATGTTCTCAGAATACGAATAATAATAATACACTTAGGCCTCGATATTTACAAATACTATTTTTAAAGCGAAATCTATCTTAATCACAATGGCACAGAGACTTCTAGACACAAAATTGATACCCAAAGTGAAACCCTTTTAAAAATTCAGTGGTATCTCTAAAATTAAATACCGGCGATGTTGCCAGAATAGGGAAAAAATAATACATGTAGGCGTAGATATTTACAAAAACTATTTTTTTAAAGCGAGATCGATCTTAATCATAATGGCACACACACTTCTGGAAACTAAAGTGATACCAAAAATGAAGCCATGTTAAAAATTCAAAAGTACGTCAAAAATTAAATATCGGCCATGTTACCAGAATACGGAAAAAACAAAACAAAAACTTGGTCCTCGATATTTACAAATAATATTTTTTAAGCGAGATCTATTTGAATCATAATGGCACAGAGACTTCTAGAAACAAATTTGATACTTAAAGTGAAACCATTTTAAAAGTTCAATCAATTGTCTAAAATTAAAAACAGGTCCATGTTACAAGAATACAAAAATGATAATAACAATAAAAAAACGTAGGCCTCGATATTTACAAATACTGTTTTTTAAGCGAGATTCATTTTAATCATAATGGCACACAGATTTCTGGAAACTAAAAAGATATCAAAAATAAAACCATGTTAAAGGCTCAATGGTTGTCAAAAACTAAATAGTTAACCATGTTACCAGAATACAATAATAATAATACATGCAGGCCACGATATTTACGAATACCATTTTTTTTAAAGAGATCTATCTTAACCATAATGGCATGCAGACTTTTAGAAACAAAATGGGTACTAAAAATGAAATCATGTTAAAAATTCAATGGCATGTCTAAAATTAAACACTGTCCATGTTGCCAGCATACGAAAAGGTAACCAACAACGGTGGCCCTTACAAATACTTTTCGCAGGTAAGGGCAGAACGAAAATTTTGTATCCAGGAAGCTGTACTAAACAAAGAAATACATTTGGCATAGTTTGAATATTTAGTAAATTTGTGTTGGATTCTTATGTTTTAAGACTCTAATAAGCTAAAATATAAAATGGATAATTAACATGAAATCAACAACATAAATTTTTCTTGAGAAAATGTTGCGTACAAAACACTATTTAGGAATTATAATATGTTTTGTAAATATTTTGGTGAATAAGTTCATTTCGTATTTCTAAAGTTAAATTTTCGTTTGAATTCATTGATCATTATTGGCATAAAAAACACTCACTCACGGCATAAAAAATATTCACTGCATAAAAAAATAGTTAAATTTCCATTTCAAATGTATGATAAAGTTAATATTACAGAAACAGTTGAAACATGTATGTAAAATATGTAACCATGGAAGTCAGAATGATAATTGAATTAAAATTCTGATACAAATCCAAAGGTATGTTTACAACAAGGATTAAAGTTTTGTTGATTTAAAAATATAAAATTATGAAATTCTAAGATATTTAAATGATGAAAGAGTGAAAGAAAAATAGTGTGTATTCCTATACACTATCTTCCTATACATTGAGAATTAAAAAACAGATGTTATATAAATTAAAAAAATAATTGAAACCATTTTTTGTGAATTATGTTTGATTTAAATGATTTAAGAACATTCTATTAAAATGTAAGTAATTCTAACGAGGAATAAAGTAGTAAAATATTTGCCATTTATAATGAGACCTATTTAAGAAAAACAGTATACCTAAATTTTATTATTTGGTATAAAGGAAATATAAGTAATATTAACAGCATTCATATCTAAAAATTGATTATCTAACATTAGCATTAATTGAACAAAAATGCTTCAAACATAATTTATGCCCTACAGACTATAACTCAAATCTGCAAAAAGAAAAAAAAATGCTCAATAATAAAAGAAATAAAGCGGAGATTTGATTACCAGGCCCAAAGTTAAAAAGATAATAGTGAAGTAATTATTACTGAATTCAATATATAAAAAAAGGATATTTTTCTAAAGTAAACATTGAATAGAACAAAAGAATTATGTGTCATCTATATAAATAAAAATGAATATTTGTCTATATGTCTCTGATGCGCTGACGTACCGCTCATAGGATTCCGATAAAACTTGCACGACAAATTGCTCGCACTTAAACGAAGGTCATAGGCATGATACAATCATCTGAAGTATAAAAATATATTTTCAGATCCATTTACCGCTTCTATTGACCATGGATTAACCGCTAAATAACTCTCTAAGGAGACACAATAGATTCAGTGAAGATGCCAAGTTTAAGCTAGAAGTTAAATTTCGTAGCTATTGTATTGGGTTGTTCGGAAAGTCATTTCGTATTTTTGTGTCAAAATGAAAAGAAATTTTCGTTTAATGAATAAATTATTTATTAAATTATAAAATTGCCATTCTGGTCTAATACCTTTTGCCATATTTTTGGTAGTAACATGATTACACGCTCATAAAAGTTTTGGTCTTTGCTGTAAAAAAAACTGATCGAGGTGGTTTTTGGTCTCCTCATTTGAAGGAAAAATTTTGCAAATCAGTTCTGGTACTGATGTACTGTTAACACATCTTCTCCACACATATTGGCTAATTTATTTCTGGCTTGAACAGCATTTTTACCTTTTATAGCAAAAAAGAAAAAAATGACGAAAATGCTGTTTATTGCTCTCCATATTTAAAAGGGCACCATCCAAAAACTACTGTGAAGAATCAGCTGCACTTTTTCACACTCAAGCCTTGCTATATCAGCTCTTAAAACATAAAATGATTTTGCGGTTTAAGTATGAAATTGGGTGCGAAAAATGCAATTAAATCCTTTGTCGGGAAAAAACGAAATTACTTTCCGAACAACCTAATACGTAAATGCAATGTAAGTCTTTCTCTAAGGTAATAATTTTATTAGAGGCAATAGAGATAATAATGCGAGAAAGTTTTAGTAGAAACAATCCTACAGGTTTGAAATTTTAACTAAACATTTAATAAAATTTTAGCGTTTTTCGCAGTAACTTACGAAATATACGTACAAATTATTTCCAACCATCTTAGTTTTCAAAAAATCATATTTTCAATTATATTAAAGATTTTATGGTATAAATATATTTTCTATGTTTAATCAATTTTAAAAGAAAATATTTTAATCAAATTTTCTAATATTAAACTTGAGAATATTGAACGAATATTGAGAGAACCAAGAGATACAATAAATAGAATTTTATCCCTTGGGGTTTTTAAATTTTAATTAAATTTTACCGATATTCACAGTAATCACTAAAAATATTGTAATAGAAATGTTTTTGCACCATCTTAATACTCATCTTTCCAATTATATGAAAGATTATAAATATATTTTATATGTTTAATCCATTTTAAAGGAAAATATTTCAATCCCATTATTCATAATTAAATTTGAGAATTCTGAACGAATCGCGAGATACAAAGAATAGTTTTTTTCATTACCATTCTACAAGAACACCAACCTTTACGATTCTAAAAGAATGCACAAATCTAATATATAAAAATTATTTTTTGTAGAATAGAAAAATAAAAATAGAATAAACACTAATTATTCTTCTGCTTTATATATTCCTTCAGTTTCAATGAATGTATCCATTGCTAACAAGAAAATAAATATCGCTCTGCCTGCTATTCTTAATCAAACAAATTAACTATTTCAAATTCCAAACGATATTTCCAAAATTAATTCTTCTGCGGCAGCAACGCGCCGGGTACCAGCTAGTATGATATAAAAATGACACACTTCTACTTAAAAAATATATTTCCGAGAAGAGAATTTTCACTTAGAAAATTGCATATCATTGCCATATTAAAGTAATACTAGCATTTTTCCCATGAAGAAATGTGGAATGTTTCATTGATTAATAATATTCACCATTGAGGTGATTTCCGTTGATACTGTTTTGCCACACGAGCAGGAAATCTTAAGGTATCCGACTATGTTCGAAAGACAATTTTTTAAAAACTATTAATGATTTTTACTTATATAGTCTATTACAAACACTATAAATAAAAAAAAAAATTAACATAATATTTTCAGAAATAGGAAAATTAGTAGAAATTTTACAAAAATTTAATTTAATAAAAATTTCCTAGAAAAGCTGAACTGTTTTGGAAAGAGGAAATAACAGTAAAAAAATGAAGTCGCCAATGGGATCGATAACCAGCGTTTGTAACGTAGGCGGAGACCTTCATTTCTCTTTTAAGATTATCGCCGGCCCAAAATATACCATATTTAAAGATTATTTTTCGAAATCATGTCGTTTTATCTTGCATTCAGAATCCTTTGCCAAAATGGATTTAAAGATATGCATTTTAGAAACTAAATTTTAATGAAAGCGAAACTAATTTCAACTTTTAAAAGTTATTAATAAAAATATTCTTATAAAATATATTTGAACAATATATGCAAATAAATTAGTTTTTAGCGATAACACCTTATAATAAGAACGAAAATATTTTATTAGAAAATTAAATTAACTTGATGAACAAAAAAAAAAAAAATTCTGAAAAGGAAAAATTTCGAAAGTGAATAAAAGATTGAAAATATAAATTAAAGTCTTTTTTACTGTTAAATATTAATTCTGAAAACACTACCACAAAAAGAAAATATTTGACTAATAATTTCCATGAAAGAAAATAATAGAAATTTAATATCATGGCAAATTTTTTATGCAACATTTTTGTTTTACTAATACCATAATTGTTACAATGTTAAAGATAATTTTAAAAACCAAGTTAATGTATATCCACTTTTTGGAAAATGACGGAATCTTAAAAATACATTTTAACTAAATTTCATCCAAATTGATAAGCAGATAAAATTTTCATATTCAAATTTTTACACACAAAATAAACTGCTCAAAATCTAGTTTTAACTTAAAAAATAAATTAAACAAAATATTAAACTACGATTTTTATGATATGCTTCTAGGAAAATTTTGAGTTGAGAAATATGGATGCTCCACATTTTTCTGTTCAGATTCTAATTAATTATCAGGAATATTCACTTACGGATTAATTATTTAATTTCTAAATGAATAGAATTAATTTTATTTCTTAAATGTTCGGTTTCTTCAAAGAAAATATTTGTTTACCTTTGAGGTCATTCACCTTTAGCAAAGAAAACGGGGATAAAACTCGCAAAACAATTCTTACCTGAAAAGAAAAGAGAAAATTAGAGTCCTATTACTTCATACATTCATTAACAGATTGATTCCGCTAAGAAATATTTCTAATTTATTTTTAAAAAATTCAGCTATTTTATTATGAAAATAAATTGTACTATTACTAAATAGGTCAATAATTAATTCGAGGAGTCTCATGTCCCGAATCAGTCAAATATTATTTCATTCAAATTGACCCTTAATTAGGTCTGTGAGCCCAATAACGATGGGATTTCGATCATCCATTTTCTATTTTCAACTCTGTGGAATAGATTGACCATGTAGTTTCCTGTTTTGTGACCAAATCAGTTTTTCCACCAGTTTCAGCGGATTCTTTAAGAAAAGTGGCAATTTCTTTGAGACAGGTCTCTAAAACCGCATTTCCCTGTTAGTTTCCCAGTGATAAACAACGCTTAGCGATCGAAACATTATCCAACTGAATGATCCTATTATGAAGCAGTGTTCAAGATACATCTTTTAAATGAAGCAGAAAGTGATTTTAGTGATAAGAATAAATGTGCAAAAGAGTTTTCTAATGAAAATTTGCATTCAGCCGAATCTAATATGTATGTTCAAACATAACTTTTTTAATGATAATGGATTATGAAAAAATTATAAAATATATTAATATATCAAGATTTATATATATATTATATATAATATATATACATATTATATATATATATATATTCTTACATAAGACTTCATATTATTCTATGAAACAAGGTCATCAATTATTTTTTAAGTACTGTATACTTATCCTTCCTTTATTCTTCTATTTTCATAATCAAATACTTACAACATATTTATTTTTGTGAGTATTATTTACAGTTTATCAACCAACTACAAAATTAGTAGATCAATAAATCAAAAATAAGAAAAATAAAATTACTGTCGTAATTTAAACTACAGATTTATCTGATATTATTACAATATTCTCGAATTAACAAGCTACTTATTCAGGTGCTTAAAGAAGACTTATAGATAGGCTTCCAATATTAACTATCATTCTTAGAAATATCACGAAAATTGGGAAAACATTAAAATCCTAATTCACACCTATTTCTTTCAAACGTGAGTATTTTCCATCAATCAAGCTCTGCATTTTATTGTATTCTCAACATAAATAGACACTTCTGCATGTACATCCTCCTAATTTTTACTTTCAAAACGTCGCCATATCTCTCATTTCAGTACATTTTCATGTAAACAAGTAATGACAGTTTCAAGGTTGAAAGCCTCAAGTGAATAGTTTCATAATTAAGAATTTTTAAGTAATTTTTAATGAGAATAAACGCAATTTGATTATTTATTCTCCTTAAAAGGAATCAAAAGATATGATTTTATTATTAACAGCCACATTTAAAAGAAATTGAAAGGGGTACTTTTTTGTTGATCTTTAAAAATAAGTAAATAAATTTAAAAAAGGACCACGACTCATTTCATTGAATCAAATCTTATTGAAACAAATATCATTTTTTTCTGGCATTCTGATATTACTTCTTGATTATATATACCACATATAACTGCATCAACTTGGTGGCTTTCCGAACACAGCAAGAGGATGCCTTCCAAAATAAAATAAAAATTCTTAAATAATTTTATATAATATATTAACTTAAAACCTTTTACTTACAAGAAATAAGATAAAAATTTATTTTAAAAAATGAAATCTACTATTACAAATTTCACGTTATCATTTGACACCATTATTATTTTTTAAGTTATTCTTTATATAGCAGCAGATGATAGATATTTCACAAGCCAATTCCAAATTGAAATTACATCAGCAGGTGATTGATAATTCAAAGGCTATACAGTGAAAGCAGATTCCAAAATGAAATTACAACAGCTGACGTTAGAAAATTCAAAAGCTATACTATGAAAGCCAAATAAAAAAAAGGAATAAATAGGCAACTATTGTCAAAATAAAAAAAATGCTTAAGCAACTTATTGCCTACGCATTTTGAAGCTTTAAAAATCTCAGGAGGAAAAATTATCATGTTCTCACAGACATAATTCTATAAAGGCTACATTCACCCTGATCTGGTATTTCTTCTTGCGATTTATATTTCTGCCCATATTCTTGCAAAGGACACTAGAAAACAGATTTCACAGCTTTCACCTGAATAAGCCTTCAGCTTGCAGTGCAGTTGATTTTAGAATTCCAGTCCAGCTTTAAATTTCTTCCACTTTATTCGTCAAATATAAATAGCTACATATCTGTTATCCGGGCGCAAATGTCACCAATGTGAACCAAAAGCGAGCCAAGTCGCCAAGCGAAGTGAATGACAAAATAGACGGACATTTAGCGGAATTCTACATTATTTGATAATTTCTCGCTGCACCCAGGCAACGGAAAAGTGCTTATAAATGAACCACTCAATTACAGACTAAATGCTTGATCTAATTAGGTTAAAAAGTTGCTGCAATTTTAAATATTTGTTTTTTTATAAAATTTATATATCGTTCTATGCGCAAGTAGTAATCTGCTGAATAGCTTAAGTATATTATACACTTGTTCTTAAGCAAAACAAAAAGCCACTAGAATGCGAAATTCTTAAAATTCTTTTAATATCTTCGTGGAACAGAAATATGGATTAATAAAAAGATGAATAGAATTCCATCAGCATCCATTCCCACGTGCCTTTCAAGACATGAATATTTGCGATATAGATTATCGAATCAAAATCAGCTACTTCTGTACTTTCTTTCTTATATATGATTCGATTTCGACTTGAAAAATCAAGCATCAAATAAATAAAACTAATCGAACAATAACAGAGAGATAATTCCTTACTATAGTCATATTATTAATGGCATGGAATTTCTACTACTGTCTAGATCATTTATTCTGTAAAATAAGTTAACAGTTTTGAAGGTTAAAAATTCAATTCTGTGTACATACTTTATTCTAAACAAAGAAAATATACAATCTTACGGTTATTTCAATCAGTTTCAAAGCAATCTTTTTGTATTTACTCGGTTCATAGAAGTAGCAGAATTTTTATCACAATATCACTTCTAACGAAATTAAGTGAAAGTAAATAAAATATTCATTTTCACTTAAATGCTGCATCTTATTATTAAATACGTTCCTTTCTCATTTCAGTTCAGAAATCTGCACTTCCAATTTCTTTCCTCTCACATTCTGTCAACGTATTTACATTCTCTCTGTTACAGTTTCTTTCATTTTCTAATGGATATTCCGTTTCTTTGCTATGCCTTTTTTTCTATTAAGACATACGGTTCATTATTTCCTCCAGCTAAGAATAAGTGATGATTAACTCCAGTTTTCACGCTATTTCCCTTATGATTTGAAAGCGAAAACCCATTTAGGACTACGATTTCTCCAAATACATTACATTTTATTTCAAATCACCTTCATGGAAATCATGCATATCATGGAAAATATATATCCTGTATAATGTACATCAGTCTTTAATTATATTTTCGCCATGGAAACTATTTTTTCTCCAATTTCTCATTAAGGAAGATAAAATATTTTTTGTCGCCTACAGCAATATAAATCCTCAAATAGACTTTATTTACATAATAATATGGCAAGTAAAAAAATTAATAATGGTCAAACGAAAATTAATTAATTAAACTTTTAATATTATTATGCGAGAACAAGATCCGTTCAAAAGTTTTGATTTATTAAAGGCAACTAATAACAGATGCTCGAAATCGCGTAGGCAATGAATAAAGCATAAATGACAATACTCATCAACATCTTACAATCGCATACATTTTACACCTGCTTTTACCAGCATTGCATTATTATCATGCATGGTTCTTTGAAAGCAGATGCGTTTTTAAAAAGTTGGCGCAGAACTATGACATCATAGCTCTTAATTTCAAGGAATGTCATTTTTTAAGGAGGAAATTTAATAATTTAATTTTTTTTTTATTTTCAAAAAAAAAAAAAAAAAAAAAAAAAGAAAGAAAGAAAAAAAAAAAAAAAAAAAAAGAAAATAACATTTTAAAAAATTGGTAACATTTTCTTTTTGACT
>JAPMOQ010051869.1:490174-504250 GCA_026543055.1 Argiope trifasciata
GGGCTAAAATAAGATCGACCCAAAACTTCATACCATCAGTTATATAATCGTTGATTATAAAATAAGGACTTGAAGATGATAAGACGATAATTACTGATGATAAAATGACAACTGAATTTTAAATGACGATATTGCCCAATTGCTTAGCAGCATCCATTTAAAACCTCTTCCAAGATTCAATGAAAAAAACTTCTTTTCTGTTGAACGGAGTTACAAATACAGTGAAAAACATTTGAAAAGCTCATAAAAATCTGTAAAGAAAAAAATAGCAAATGAAATGCTTTATCATCTTATCTCCGATGCCGACGACTTGAGATTTTTAGAATAATTCATGTTTTTACCTTTTTTAGATTTTAATGTAAATTAGATTCTATAAGCTTTTGTAAATGTGTATTCGAACATTTTATGAATTATATTTTTCACATAGAAATGAGCAATGATCATGAGCTTTGTTAATATTTTCATTACTTTTGTTGTTATATTTTTTAATAAATTTTTTTTATTCTACTTTTTTCCATTTTATTGTTGTTGAAGCATTAGTCTTAAACAGTTGCCCCTTCTTGAATAATTCTTTTGTGGCTAAAAGGGATCAACAAGACAAAAAAAAAAAAAAAAAAAAAGAAAGAAAGAAAGAAAGAAAAAAAAAGAAAAAAGAACACTTGCTTTTAATAACAGTTTTTGGTAAAAATATTTTCTTTTTCCCCAAGTGGGGAAACTTAAATCATTCTTAAGTGAAAATAATTGAAATATTTGATTCTTCTTCTGAGATTAATCCATTATGAAACTGTTTTTTGATCAGAGAAACTAGAAAAGAGCAGTTTGTTTTTACAAATAGATTGCTTTCATAAAAATTTAATATAAATAAATATATTTAAGAATTTATTGGTAAATACTTTATCGTTTGGAAATATTATCTATAAGAGAGAGAGAGAGCAGATAGAAAAATCCCGTGATTGTTTCAAACCGGTTTAAACTGGTTAATGACTTCAATTAATTAAGACAAATAATGGCATGAAAATTATGTTCACACATGATAATTTGAAATTTGCAATCGTAGATTTTATTTTCATTTTTATTATTTTGAGACTCAGTTCCCATCACAGTAATAAGTTAGTTTAGTTATATTAACGTCCCATTTTTTAAAGTAACACGAGGGCTATTTTGGGACGGACCTCGTCATTTTGAACCACGGTCAGATGACGAGGATGACACCTGAACTGGCACCCCCTCTCCACACCGCACTACACCAGAGGGAGGACGTTTGGCCTGACAGATTTAATGTGTAAGAGACCCCCCCCACACACACACGACAGTTCTTCGGTGGAATCTAGTCTCGAATCTGAAACCCTCCGGTTCCGAAGCCGAGACCTTACCACCAGGCCACCTCGGCCGTCCACAGTAAAAAGCATCATGATGACCCTTACGTTCTCTTTTGCAAACTGAATTCAAAATGACCATGACGTAGGATTGTGATATTTTTTAAGACATTGAAAAATGCTTCTGTACCATTAGTATTATAATTTGGAACTTGAATACTTGGCTTTAATAGAGACTTAAATGCACTAAAAAATAATGAGAAATTTCTGCATAAAAAATGTTTACTTTTAAAAAATGTTACTTTATAATAATTAAAGAAATGTTTACTTTTAACTTGAAGTTTTTCAGGAAGTTACATAACTGACCATAGAGACAAATTTCATATTTCACGCTTTAAACTGACTTTAATTTAAATGTTTCGTTTGTATTGCAAGGAACATAAAATGGCCACGGTTTGATTAAATTTCATATAATTCTTCATAACATTATAGGAAGAAATGAGCTTTTTTTCTGCTCTTTTAAATAACGCTTGTTATTTTCTGTAATTTTCTTAGAAGTGGCGATATTTAAAATGGTTAACACTCTATACAAAATTGCAATAAAAGCATTCCCGTTTTCCTTTGCACACAAGGTATAGAATATACTGATGAATGAAATGAACCAAAACCTAAGAAACATTTTGACATGCAAACAAGTTATGGATACAAATATACGTATATATACATTTTTTCCATCCATTCACAACTTCATTTATCTAAAAACACCTGTAAATGATAAACTATTTCACCAAGAATGAAACTTTTGGTTCAGTTCATTGCCCATATTATTTAAAACACGCGTTGAAACTTTTACGTAAATACTTCGACTCATTTTTCAGATACCATATTAACGGCGGAGAAATTTTATGAAGATTAAACCTTTGAGAAAACTGAAGACAAATTTTAGCGAAAAAATGTGTGACCCTGGATGACAGATGAAGCCTTTCTTCTTTCAAACACAGTTTATCTTTAAGAAAGTCTGAACTTCAAAAAATAACAATAAAAAAATTCCCCAATGCGGTTGATAAGCAATGTTTTTAACGTAATCGGATACCTTAAAAGAAATAATATCCAAAGATAGTTGAAAACCAGTAGAGATTTAGAACACTTGCGGAGTTTTTGGAAAATCCTTCGCATTATAAGCATTTACATACCCAAAATAAAAATTTTCAAACGGACACACTGAATGCACATTTTCAAATGAATGGGTTTTTATCTCTTAAATCGTATCACGTTTCATTTTTTTGATACACGTTTATCGACTACTGCGATTCTTATTCGACGAACAAAAATTTGTTATTGACTTTAGCAAAGTGGCCAGCAGATAATGCCGATAATTCATGCACTGAACATATTCTAAATTAGAGATAAGCATTGCTGCACGTAAGCCCCATTTCGCAAAAAACATTTACTGATGGGTCGTTACCATAGGTGCTTTCCAACTGCTGGTAATGAGCGGAGGTAAATGAACCCATAAACCGACTCAATTTTTATACGGCATTTACATATCAGATGGATCACGTTTGTGTAGAATCTGAGCCATTTAGTGAACACGCATTCGTAAAATGAAAGCATTTATTAGAAGATGGACATTAAAGGAAATTACATATAAAAAATCACAAACATTTTTACCTTAAGCACAATCATTGTTTTTTTGTATTTGCCGTATAATATGTCCTTCTTATCTTAAAGAAGTTAATTGTGAAAGGCAAATTGATAAGTATAACTGAGCAATGTTCAAATGTATAAAATATCCGACTACGTTAAAAACATTGGTTATCGGCCAAAATCGCGAATTTTTTTAAAAAATTGTTCTTATTTGTAGTTCAGACTCTTTCCTAAACAGTTTGTCTTTGCTAGGAAAAGGAAGGCCTCACCTATCGTCCGGGATCAAATATTTTTCCAACTAAAATTTGCCTTTTACATTTAATTATTGTCATATATTACTTTAAAATTCGTCATATCCATTTTCTCAAAACTTTAATTTTTATAAAAAATTCTCCACAGTTAACATGGCATCTCAAAAACTAATAGAAGAATTTACATAAAAATTTCAGCGAGTTTTTAAAATAATATGAGCAATAAAATAAACCAAAAGTTTTACTGTTGGTGAAACACTTTTTCATTTATAGGTTTATATTAAAAAGTTGTGAATTTATGAAAAAAATGCATATATACGCATATTTTTACCCCTCACGTCTTTGCACCTGAAGACATTTGAGAGATTTTGGTTCATTTCCTTCATCATCATATTCTATAACTAGTGTGCAAAGAAAAATAGAATTGCTGCATTACCATTTTTTTTGTAGAGTGTTAACCGTTTAGTTTAATTTTCACTAAAATTTACAACAAATTTTTCCATTTTTCAAAATATATTTTCAAATAATTGTTTTTGAATTTATAGTGTTTATTATTGATAATACATCTAAAAACGGTTAATAGTTTACAAAAAATCAAATATTAGAAAATAGTTCCTTCGAACGTATTCGATTACCTTAAGGTTTAAAAGTTCTTAATCCCCTTTCCGTAATATTTTAAAAAAATTGCTAAATACCATTAATTTATGGTTTTTCCCAAATGTGTATATTCGTAAATAAAGGGAATAAAAATATTTTTTGTAAATATGTTTTCCCAAAGTATGAAAAAAGTACTTGGCATCTCCAAATCCCCTTGAATCAAACACTCTCCAGCCAGATAATAACAGCGGCAAAGAGATGTTATACATTTGGGCCGGCCTAGACAAGCTGCCACACAGAGCCAGCAGAGGCGATGCTTCAAAAAGAGGCAAAAGGGAAAACACGAAATCGGGAAAAGTGCCACACCAATTAACTGGTGATTGACGCGGCCGATACGCTGGCTGACACGGCTTGTTCCGTTTTTGCTTGTCTACCCGCTTTCAGATCCCCAAGATTTTCGGAGAAGGAGTTTATTGTGAAAAATGGCGATTGGGTTAAGACCAGCAGTGGCAATGGAACGGGGGGCTTTCCCTACAAAAGGGAAAAAGAAAAATGGCATTTTTCTTCTCGCAGGAAGGAGGAAGAGATTCTGCTCAAGTTTATTAATGATTTTTGCTCACGAAACTTGTTTGTGTCACGAACGGATTCAAAGTGAAAAATAAAACGGAGTTAAATTGAGAAAAATAGGCTTTTGGATGCACTTGAAATATCTAAAGTGGCGCCAGGTGTATGGAATGAGTCTTTGTGTGAGGAACATAATACACAGGAAATGAATTTCTTTTTCACTGGGTGGTGCCATTTAGGGAAAGGCGCACACTTTTCTGGTTTTTACACGATGTGTTTTTCTTATATAACGTAAATTAAATTCATTTACTCTTGCCGAAAAATGAGTGATTTTTTAAGTGATTACAAAAAAAGCGATTTAAAAAAATTAGCATTTGAAATTTTCTTGTTGCTTATATTTTACTTTTCATTTATCAAAAGGCAAAATAATTGTCAACGAAATATTCGAACTGCTTAGGTTAGAATAAGAAAAATACATACTTTTCTAATTTTTAAATCAATATATAATAGTGTTACTGTTAGGAAATCGTAAGAACTGTTGCTGTTCTTGTGACACTTTACAAGCCGTTAAACTAACAACTTAAGATACTATCGTCGATTTAGGCCGAGATTGAGCGTCTCTTGTTTTGCAGTAGCGCCAACTAGGGCCAAGAGTACGACTTAGCTACGTCATGCTTCACATTCATTTGCACAACCCCTTTTTACCGGGAGACGCATTAACACAAGTTACAGATAGAATATAGAAAAACAACCACTCCCGAACCGGGACTCGGACTCGAGACTCCCAAATCATGTTGAAGACATACTACCCCAATGTCAGGACGTCTGCATAGTAAGAATTAAAGAAGTAAAATAAAACTATTTGGAAAAGGTAACTGAAATAAAAATACTATTATTTTTTTGTTACAAGATAAAACTTAGAAACTACGCAAACGTATCCGTTGAAAATAGAAATCTAAATTTATTTTGAAATAAATTTTAAGCTGTCCCATCAGGAATTAGTGTTGCCAATAGAAAAAAATACAAATAAAATAATGTATTGATATGTGATAGAATTTCACAACCAATTTAATTCATCTATGAAAAAAAAAATCAAGGGTTTCTTTGCAAAATTAATTTCTAAACTGTTTTTTTCTTTCTCTTTCATATTTCTTTTAATAAATTTGGAATAAATCCTTAATTAATATCAATACATTAAATATTTATTTTCGAGGGAAAAAAAGAAAAAAAATTTATTCTCATTTTCATATCTTAATTGTAGGTGATTTCGTATATTTATTTGATTTCGAATTAAGTTGGGAAACCTTCTGTTCTAATGGAACATAGCCCTTCAGAAACAATGGTATATTCTGAAATCGCTATTGGTTTAGTTAAGTTATATTAACGTCCCGTTGTTAAGCAACACTGCGCCATTTTTGGGATGGACCTCGTCATTTTGAACTACGGTCAGATGACAAAGACAACACCTGAGCTGGCATCCCCCTTTCCACACCACATCAGTGAGAGGACATTTCGCCTGATAGATTTAACGCGCAAGAGACCCCCGCACTCGACGGTCCTTCGGTGGAATCGAGTCTCGAACCTGAAACCCACTGGTTCCGAAGCCTCGACTTACCACCAGGTCACCGCGGCCCTACAATTATGGCGTTTCCCCTATTGGAGAAACGCCATAATTTTTTAAAGTTAAAATACTTCTAAATTTGACTTAGTAGTAACCAAATACACTTTAAATTATCCACGTTGAAACCGACTAAAGAACATTCTAAGGACTAGGTAAAAATAATAAAAGAAATCAACCAAATTCTCTTATCTCCCAAAATAGAGCATTGGCATTTCTTTAAATACCAGAAAATAAAATTATTCCGTAAACAGAAAACGAAGAAGATATAATATACAAAATAATAAAAAATTACCAAAGCTCGATTTAAGCCTACATCCTTGAAGAAGATAAATTCGAAAACAACAAATATCATTTATAAATGAAAATAATAACTTTATCCATTTTTACCCATAGTCTCCTGAAGCTATCGAGTCATAAATGAATTCGGAGAACAAACAAAGAATTAGAGATGAATAGGATTACCTGGAAATTTGTTTCAGAGTTTTGAAGAGAGAGCGACAAAGAATATAAAAATGTTCTACACTATTTGAGTTATTACAGAGAAATGTGATATCAAAATGTAAGTAAATTTAGTATTAATCCCTTTTCTAATAAAGTTTGTTTTAAGTAGACTATATGGTTAAATAAAGGTTTTACGTTGAAGCCCTTAAAGCAGTCATCGTAATTACTTATTTATATACTGGATGGTACCCGGCGCATTGCTGCAGCCAAAAAAAATTATATTAAGTGGAATCAATCAATCATTTGGCAATGGTTTATCGAAATAATATGAAATATACGACAGTATATAAAATACAAACAAACAAATATTCATTTTAATATATTAAATTTGCGTATTCTTTTAGAATTGAAATACTTCATGTTCTTGCAGAATGGTAATGAAAGAAACTATTTATTGTATCCCGTGATTCACTTAACATTCATTAAATATTATCAAATTTAATATTAGAAAATGCGATTAAAATATTTTCTTTTCAAATGGATTAAAGATAGAAAATATATTTATATTTTAGAATCGTTAATATAAACAAAAAGATAAATTTGAGCATTAAGATAATGAAAAATTATTTGTATGACGATATTTTTAGTAGTTACTGTGAAAAACGGTAAAATTTAATTAAAATTTTAAAATCCCAGGGTTGGTCTCCCAAAAACTTTTTCTCATAATCTGTAATAAAGCTATCTCTGAGAATGACTTGCATGACATTTGCGTATTATAGCTAGAAAATATTAACTTGGAATTGTTAAGATCAACGTCATGTGCCCCGCCCACATGAACAGCGCCACCTACTGGCAAATGTAAAACTATTCAGTAAGCTACAAGCTTTCATACTGAAAACATCAATCTCCCATTAAGCGGAGTAATCTCCCGATTAAGCGGAGCAAAATCTATAATAACTATGTCCCATAGCGGATAAATTGTAAAGGTCCCATTTAAGCGGAGAACAAAATAAATAATTCTTTAAGAGGTCCGTCGTATTGATTTCATACCTCTCCATTTTGGTCCTAGCGACCGGAGAAAATCAGCAAATATGGATGCGAAATCCACTACAAAAACAGCAACCATTAAGGATTTAAATCGGGCACGAGGTGCCATCAAAACCAAACTAACGAACATCAAGAAGTTCATTGATGCGTCATCAACTTCCGATGATGAGACAAAGATTGTCCTAACTGCAAAACAAAAACTAACCAGTGTATTATCGGTGAAACAAGAACTGGAATTATTATACAGCAAGTATTTAGAACTTGATGAAGATGAACAAGCTAGTAAAAAAACAGATGAAGAAATGTTTTCTTTACAGGATGAAAGAGATGAAATAGAGGTAAGTCTTCAATGCTTACTCTCTAAATACAATAATGGTGATCTTGTAACATTTAATGAAACTAAAAAAGATCACAATGAAGATTTGAAATCGTATATTGAGCATATAGAACATAAATCTAAGTTGCCTGAGATTCCCTTACCTACCTTTTATGGAAAAATAGAAGAATTTTCGAATTTTAAAAATCAGTTCTTAAGTCTCATTAATGAAAACAAGGATCTTTCAAAGGATCAAAAGTTATTTTATTTAAAATCTGCCCTCCGTGGTGAAGCAAAATCAATTGAAACAAGTGATGACACTTTCGATTCTTTATTTTGTGCTCTCGAAGATCGTTTTGAGAATAGGAGAGCTGTTGTAGATATTCATATTGACAATATGTTAAAAATTCAGAAACTGAGTTTTGAATCATCCAAAGGTTTAAAATCTATAACAGACTCCGTTAATAAAAGTTTAAGAGCATTGAAAAGTTTGAAATTAGAGTGTAATGATCTAACTAACGCTATTCTGGTAAATATTATATTAGAGAAGCTAGATAACGAGACAAGAAAGTCGTATGAGTTATCGTTGCAATCGAAAGAAATTCCTTCTCTAAAAGAGCTCTTAAAGTTTTTAGAATCAAGAGCATTAGTTTTAGATCAGTTAGGAAAAAATCCGTCGAATAACAGATTCAAAAGGGAATTTCAAGGAACAGGAAATAAAGCGAAAAATTTATTTGTCAGTTCTAATAAAGGCAATCAATTTATGAAGAAATGTGTACTCTGTAATACTGAACATCCGTTACAAAAATGTTATGAATTCTTAAAATTGAATGTTGCTGAACGTATTAAAGTATTAGAAAATCATTTATGTAAAAACTGTTTAAAGTGCCATAACGCGCCATGCAAGTCTAAATATATCTGCAGAGTATGTAAAAAACAAGGCCATAACTCATTAATTCATTTAGATCAGCAAAACGAAAGTAATGTTTTGCCTAGCTCAAATAGTGTTGCGCAATCAAATGCAACTCTAAATCCGAACGCTGAGGTTTTTCACTCTTCGGGTGGATCGACCTTGAACATTCAACCGTCAGAAATAAATCATACTCTTTTGTGCACAGCAAATATTCTTATTGAAAATACTGTTGGGCAAAAAATAAAATTAAAAGCTCTCTTAGATAGCGGAAGTAGTGTAGATATATTAAGACAGGATGTTGCCGATTCTTTAATGCTAGAAAAGCAAAAAATAAATTGTAAGATCTCTGGCATTTCCGGTGATGAATTCTTAGTTAAAAATAGATTGATAGCTACTATTTCTAACGAAAGCAATGATTTTTCAAGGGATGTTTCTTTTTTGATTCTTCCTAAAATTACTGATTTAACACCTGCAAGGAAAATAAACATTAATAACATAAACTTTCCAACTGAAATAAAACTTGCAGACAGTACGTTCCATATTCCCAGTCAAATTCATGTTTTATTAGGGGCTGAATTATTCTTCGAAATATTGAAATCTGAAAAATTTAGATCTTATGATAATTCATTGCTTCTTCAAAATAGTGTGTTCGGATATCTTGTCACAGGAACACTTAAAGGGACTGAGTCTCATTTCTTTTCTGGATTAATTTCTGAAGGGGAAATTTTAGAAAACTCAGTTAAAGAATTCTTTGAAATCGAATCATTTCCGGGTGATAACACAGATAATTCAAAGACATTTGAAAGGCAGTATTGTGAAGAACATTTTCTCTCAACTTACAAGAGAGATGATTCTGGAAGATTTATTGTCAAACTGCCAATAATCGAAGACAAACGCTCAACATTAGGGGATTCAAGGGAAATGGCAGAGAGGCGATTGAATTTGCTTTGGAAAAAGTTAAATAAAAATGAAATCATGGCAGAACAATACAAGGCATTCATCGACGAATATTTCATACTTAATCATATGGAGAAAATTGTTGATTCTGTTGATTCCGAAAGTAAAAACTTTTACATTCCTCACCATGCAGTTTTTCGTCCCGAAAGTTCATCTACACCTTTACGTGTTGTTTTTGATGCTTCTGCGACTTCAAATAATGGAGTTTCTCTTAACTCTATTTTATTAAATGGGGGAACAGTGCAACAAGAGCTTTGCTCTATAATTTTAAATTTCAGAACCTACAAGTATGCATTTTGTGCTGACATAAAAAAAATGTATCGGCAAATTTTGATAGATGAATCCGATAGAAACTTGCAAAGGATCCTCTGGAAGCCTAATCAATCTGCTCCTGTGGAAACTTACAGGTTATGCACTGTTACCTATGGTACAACCTGCGCACCATTTTTAGCGACTAGAGCTTTAAAGGCGCTCGCTGAAGAGGAACAAAATAACTACCCTGAAGCAGCCGCTAAACTTATAACGAATACTTATGTAGATGATATTTTGACTGGTAGTAATAACTTGCAAGCAGCTAAAGATTTACAGTATCAATTAATTGAGCTGTTAAAGAAGGGATGCATGGAACTCCATAAGTGGGTTTCAAACGATTCCGAACTTTTGAATGATCAAAAAAATTTAGAATATTCATTTCCATCAGAGTCTGACACAGTAAAGACTCTTGGAATGCTGTGGCGCCCAACATCCGACGTTTTCACGTTTAGAGTGGCTTGCAATTTAAAGAATAATTTCACAAAGCGAGAAGTTCTTTCAACTATTGCCAGATTGTTTGACCCGTTGGGTCTTATTGCTCCTGTGATTACAATTGCGAAATTATTCATGCAGAGACTTTGGCTTCAAAGGCTGAGTTGGAATGATCCAATTCCACCAAATGACTTGCATGACTGGATTTATTTTTTAAAGGACTTACCGGCAGTGAACGAGCTAGAAGTTTCAAGAAATTCACTCATCAACAATTCAAGTTCCATCGAGTTACATGCATTTGCAGATGCTTCTAGCAAGGCATTTGGCGCAGTTTTGTATTTGTGCTCCAAAAATGAATTAGGTGAAGTGCAATCCAGCATTTTGTGTAGCAAGTCACGTGTGTGTCCCATCAAAGCGATGACTATACCCCGTTTAGAATTGTCTGCAACATTGCTGTTGGCTCGTCTTGTATCCAAGGTGATATCAACTATTCAAGTGCCAATTAATCACATCTACATGTGGACTGATTCAACAATTGCGATATCCTGGATAAAAACTCCACCAGAAAGGTTAAAAACTTTTGTTGCAAACAGAGTAAGGGAAATCAATTTGTTGTGCCCAAATTACGATTGGAGACATGTAAAATCAGCAGACAATCCTGCAGATCTTATTTCCAGAGGTGTGTCAGCTAAAAACCTAGTGAACAATTCATTATGGTTTAATGGACCATCTTTCATAAAATCAAATATGTGTTTACCTGTAGAAATTAATGACTCTAAAAATGAAGAAGAATATCTTAAGGAAGTTAAAACTTCCAGTGAGCCAGTATTATCATGTAAAATTTCTGATGAATTTGTTACTAATATTTTGAATTTGAGTAATAATTATGCTAAAATTTGTCGTATTGTTAGTTATATTTTTAGATTTGTGTTTAATATGAAGTCTCCTACTGAAAGAAGGAAAGGTAAGTTGGAAATACAGGAGATCAAGGAAGCTTCTAATTTCTTGGTAAGAAAGGTACAATTGTCTGAATTTGCAGATGAAGTTAAAGTTTTATCTAAGAATGTTAATCTAAATCAGAGTAAAATTAAAAACTTGGCCCCATTTCTAGATGAAAATAATGTTCTTCGTGTGGGTGGCCGTTTACAAAAGAGTAAGCTAACTGTAGACGAAAGACATCCTAAGCTTCTGCCTTCCAATCACAGGCTTACAAAACTAATAATGTGCTCATTTCATTTAAAACATTTGCATGTAGGTCCCCAAACTTTACTGCACCTTGTCAGGCAGGAATTTTGGCCAATTGGCGGGAGGAATTTAGCCAGAAAAATAGTTAATGAATGTGTTGTTTGTTTCAAAAACAAACCAATCAGCTGTAACCAATTGTTAGGAAACCTGCCAGCTGAGAGAGTTAATCCTAGTCCACCATTCTCAAATTGTGGGATAGATTTCTGTGGCCCTTTTTTAATTAAATATAAAGGTCAACGCAAGGGTATCTTTCAAAGGATTTATGTAGCAGTCTTTATTTGTTTTGCTACTAAAGCAATTCATCTAGAATTAGTCACCGATCTAACATCTGAAGCTTTAATTGCAACTTTAAAACGCTTCTTTGCACGACGAGGCAAATGTTCTTGTATTTTCTCAGACAATGCTGGGAACTTTGTAGGAGCAAACTCAGAGTTGAAGAGACTGCTAAAATTAGTAAGTAACCCTGATAATAATTTGGCTAACTATCTAATTTCAGAAAGTATTAATTGGAAATTTATTCCTCCAAGATCTCCAAATTTTGGAGGTTTGTGGGAATCAGGAGTCAAATCCTTCAAACATCATCTAAAAAGAGCGGCAGGTGCTGTTAAATTAACTTTTGAAGAATTTTTAACTTTGACAGCTGAAATTGAAGGAATCTTGAATAGCAGACCCATTGTTCCAATGTCTTCTGACCCTCATGATTATTCAGCCTTAACGCCAGGCCATTTTTTAATTGGTCGTCCTTTAACGTCAATTGCTGAACCATCATTAATTGAAAGGGCAGATAATTATTTGTCTAGATGGAAAAGGGTAGCTAAATTATTGCAACAAATTTGGAAAAGTTGGAAGCGGGATTATTTAAATAATCTTCATCTTAGAAACAAGTGGCAATTTACAAAGGATAATGTGAAACCTAATGATATGGTAATACTTAAGGACACTGATTTGCCTCCATATAGATGGAAATTAGGTAGAATCCAAGAAATAGTTAAGGGTTCAGATGGTTTAGTCAGAGTAGTAACCGTCAAGGTTGCAAATGGCATTGTTAAAAGAGGCATAAGCCAAATATGCTTGCTTCCCATAAATAATTGAACATTTGTAAATTACACATGATATTAAATTGCTTTATATAATTGATCTTAATGTATCTCCAAAGGATATACAGTACATTTGAATTTCATATATGTATATATTTTATTTCTTTTTTGTAATGTATAATGTGCATATTGTTTTGTATCGAATGTTTATATGGCAATTTGTTTAATTTGTAATCGTATAATTGTATCTGTAATTGAAATTGTATAATTTCAAGGCGGGAGTATGTTAAGATCAACGTCATGTGCCCCGCCCACATGAACAGCGCCACCTACTGGCAAATGTAAAACTATTCAGTAAGCTACAAGCTTTCATACTGAAAACATCAATCTCCCATTAAGCGGAGTAATCTCCCGATTAAGCGGAGCAAAATCTATAATAACTATGTCCCATAGCGGATAAATTGTAAAGGTCCCATTTAAGCGGAGAACAAAATAAATAATTCTTTAAGAGGTCCGTCGTATTGATTTCATACCTCTCCAGGAATCAGCATTTGAACATAATCTATTGTCTATGGAGAGAGGTCTATCTATTGACTCTGTGGAGATAATTTTTTGGAGATGAATCCTGGGTTCTCTGCCAACAGGTTTCTAAGCGAGTTTCTGTTGTCATTCATCTCTGAAAGTAATAACTTGCAGGCATAGATCAATATGCCTAAAATATCATGCAATAGGTTCTTCCAACAGTTAAGTGTTTTCCTGAAAAATTCCCAAAATTTTGTTACTGGCCTTTTTAGTCACATCGCTTGTTCATCTTTTTGTTTCAATGAATTTTAATTCTTTTTGTTTCAATGAATTCCAATTCTTTTTGTTTCAATTTTTCGTGTTTGAATAAATTTTTGAATTTATATTGCACTTGATTGGAAATCAATCAAGTTGCATTTAAAATTCTTCGATTTTTAATTAATCTAATTGGGACCCATTCCGTTTATTAAATGAAGTCACATGCAAGCTGTCATCTAAACCATAAAATGCAAGTTGTTTTGAGCGGCGCCGTACCCAAATATTGCACCGCGTGCCCTCTTTGCCACGTCTCTAAACATTAAAATTCAATAATAGTAATAGTAATAGTAAACCCTAACATGCAAACCGTTTTGACCCACGCCGTGCCCAAAATATTGTACCATGTGCCATCTATGGTACGGGTGCCACTGGTACGCCATCCCTGTCCAGGGAAATATAAATTTTTCAAAGGAAATAAATGTCTAAATTTCCAGTTTTAGAGCAATAGATCGTTATATAGTGTTTATAAATATAAAGCAATAGAGCTTTATATTGTGTTTATAAATATAGAGCAATAGAGCTTTATATTGTGTTTATAAA
>JAPMOQ010051869.1:504260-523148 GCA_026543055.1 Argiope trifasciata
TGTGTTTATAAATATAGAGCAATAGAGCTTTATATTGTGTTTATAAAGGATATTAAAATTTATTGCCCACATTTTCTTTAAAGAAACACATTTCATCTCAAAACATGAACATTCAATGATAATAATATATAAATGTCTATAGATAGTGCTAACTGTTTTAAAATAGCTAGAAATATTGCTCAATCAAGGTATCCGACTACGCTCGAAGGAAAAATTAGATTTTTAAAAGACTATTTAAAACTGTGGATTTTAGATGTATTGTCAATTATAATACAAATTACTATGAATGCAACAAAATTATTTGAAAGTATGATACATTTTCAGAAATAGGAACATGTGTAGTAAATTTTAATGAAACTTAATCAAAACGGTTAACAAGCTACATAAATTTGTAATGCAGCAATTCTATTTAAAAAAAAGAAAGTTATAAAAAAGAAAGACAGTTATAAAATCTAGTGATGAATGAAATGAACCAAAACCTTCAAAAAAATCTTGAGATGCAAAGAAATGATGGATAAAAATACGTATATATGCATTTTTTTTCCTTAACTTCACAACTTAATTCTTCTCAAAACACCTATCAATGAAAAATGTATTTCGCCAATACTAAAACTTTGGGTTCATTTCATTTCTCATATTATTTAAAACACACGGTGAAATTTATATCTAAATACTTCTATTAGTTTTTGAGATATCATGTGAACGGTCGAGAATTTTTTTGAAAATGAAAGTTTTGAGGAAACGGAAGTGAAAGACACATTTTAGCTGAAAAAACTATGTGACCCTGGATGATTGGTTAGGCCAGCCTTTTCCTGGAAAAGAGAAACTGTTTTGGAAAGAAGAAAGTCTGAACTACAAGAAATAACTATTGAAAAAATAATCGTCAATGTGGTCACCAGCGTTTTTAACGTAGTCAGATACCTTAATAACAGTTTCAAAATAGATATAACTACAAAGAGACATAGAAAGTGTTCTTTGATTTTGATTTATATCTTAGCCTGGGAAATTAGCTCATCATTAGGTTCATAGTGAAAAAAATACATAGATATTAAGAAAAAAAAAAAGGGTTGTTTTTATGTGTAATGGCTTTAAATACAAATTTCAATTTCGAGATTTTCTTTCGAATATTTATGAATAATTTGTGAAACCCTTTTATTAGAAAAAAGAGAACGTGAACAATGCAATTAAAAATTGAAAGTAAAGGAATTTTTTTAAGTTAATTAGTTTTTTCTGTTAAAATGACTGCTTAATGAGATGCACGATGAGGAAGAGATGTTTCAAAAAGATCTTTATTTCAAATGAATTCTTAAAAGTCCATTTGAAGTATAAAATGATGTTTTTCTTTTTTAAGAATTCCAAACATAATGAAGAGACCTCTTAATTATGTTCTCAATAATTTCGGAATTTTCTAAAATACAAATAATCTTACAAGAAATATTTTAATACCGTCTTAAAAGTCAGCGTTTTATCATTTAAATGGTACCCATTTCGTTCATTTTTAATATGCAGAATATTTTTTCACAAGTTACTAATCTCTTTAAGCAATTTTAATCCATTAAAAATAAAGGTAGCTTCGAATTATTTTTAAAATAGCATTCCTATTGCTTTTGTTTTAAAACGTCATTTTAATGAAGATTTTCATTATTTCAATGAATGATTTCGACGAATTCCAAAAATTAAGTGTAAGTTACTTGCTAAAATGGAGGCAAAAAAAAGACTTTACTAGCAAACGGAACAGTCGTACATCAATAACAGTCAGTCTAACTATGACAAATCAACCAAAATTTTATTTTTCCCATTCCAGTAACGTCTGATAAAGTAAATCTAATACAATGCAAAGCATAATTGTCAAAATTTTCAAAATCCTCAATATTTTTACCTTTTCAAAGATTTGAAATTTACTTTTTTTAATGAATAAAATTTATGAATAGTTAATATATAAAGATATTTATAACGAAGAAATGTCAAATACATTTAACAAATAATATTATACACAATCTTTTTTAAAATAACAATATACAATTTTTTTTCAAAAATATTTTCAATTAGCCACGTTTTCCCCTGTTTTTTTTAAGGTATCCGCTTTCGTTCAACACACTGGTTATCGATCGCATTGGCAAATTTTTTTATCATTGTTATTTTTTGTAGATGACACTTTCCTCTTTCTGAAGCAGTTCATTTTTTCTAAGAAAAGGAAGGCCTATCATCCAGGGCCACCTATTCTTTAAGCTGAAATTTGTCCTGAACATCAGTTTTCTCAAACTTTAACTTTCTCCACCGTTCACATGATATCTCAAAAACTAACAGAAGTTTTTACGCAAAAAATTCAGCGTGTGTTTTAAATAATGTGAGAATTGAAATGAACCAAACGTTTTGTTGGCGAAATGCTTTTTCCTTTATAGGTTGTTTTGAGAAAAATTAAGTTGAATTTTATGGATAAAATGCATCTGTACGTGCATTTTTACCATCACTACTTTACATCTCAAGATTATTCTTGACTTAGGTTCCATTCATTCATCATTAGATTCTATAATTTGTGTGCGAAGAAAAATAGGATTTCTGCATTTCCATGTTGTGTAGAGTGTGAACCATTTTGGTTAAATTTCATTAACATTTACAACACATTTTCCTATTTCTCAAAACATAAAATATTTTCAAATAATATTTGTTGTATTTATAGTATTTGTTAAATACATCTAAAAACCGTAGTATTAAATAGTTTTTTTTTTAAATCCAATGTTTCAAATATTTTCCGTCGGGCATAGTCGGATACCTTAGGCAGAAATTATGTGCTTGGAGCAGGAATGATACCTTTAGCCATTTTTAAATATTAATGATACTTCCATTCACACCATGATGTGATTTCTTCATTCATGTATTATTAAAATCCATCTTTCCTCCAATACATTTCAGAAAAATTATACTTCATTGTTTCCAACTGATCTAAGATTAATAGAGTATAATTATTCAAAAGATGAATATTACTTCAAAAAAGAGTTACAAACTCGATTTGCATAAGCAGAGCACAGTAACTGGCTGTGTGTATTCAAAAAAGATTCTTTTTTTTGTTTATTTTCACACACACACATATTATTATTATATATAACACATAAGCGTAGCATATCCGCTAAACAAAAGTGTTCACTTTTGTCAAGCGATCGCTAGTTTCTTGTGGCTGTTACTAACTTATTAAGATACTATTACATCCCCCGCCAGTGAGTCTGTGCAGAGACGAACGATCTGTAGTGCCAAGCGTTTTGGTGAGAGTGTGAGAGTTGCTGCTGTGTCATGTCAGTCTGACGATTTTGCGTTGCTGATGGAGAGTGCTGTTGTTGTTGCTGATGCATCGAGTGAGTCTCACGACTTGGTTTTGGTTGTGTTCGCTGTAGATAGATAGCGCCACGACAGCTGTTTGAAGGTTCATCACGTCCGGGTCACCAATGTAGTGGGTAGGATTAAATGGGAATCGAACCTGTGACGTTAGGGCTCATAGATATACAACATAACCATTCGACAATTGCTGTCCACCGATTCTCTGGTGGGGGAGTATTGTAGTGTTATCTTAATGAGCCAGTAACAGCCACTAGACACTAGTGATCGCTTTTGCCGAATGGTTATGCAACAAGGCTACGAAACCCAAACGTCGCAAGTTTGATCCTTACTGAATCCAAGCCACTACACACACACACGGATCATTATCACACAAACACACATTTATATTTTAATATAGAAAGCAGCTAGCAAAGAGCGAACGTATAAATCTTTTTCCCGTTCACAAGGAGCGAGTGATGGCAGCTTGCACTAGTTTCACATCAACACTCTGGTTGAAGTGTTCACAAAAAATATCGCAAGATCTTCACATTGCGCCATTTATTGTGCCATTTATGGTCAGTATTAATTTTTACATATGAATAAATATACAAAAATATAAATAAAATAATTAATTAGAAACTATAAAATCACAAACAGTACAATCCTAACCCATACTACAATTCCCTTTTGAAGCATAGCTGGTGGTTCCATTTCCGAAACGCTGAGCTGTGCATTGTACGAAACCTGTACAATGGCGTGCACCCAGCTTTCATTTGGGCCATTGGCAGCCCCTCCAACGGCACTTCATCATGCAGTTGGAATCTAATCCACTTCTGGAAATTAATATATCTGCCTTATCTGACCTTAATAACAAGCGTCAATATCTCGGCAAAGGCCTCACTATTAATGTATGATAATAATCCGATAATATTCGCCCCATTCTTGCTTTGGAACTCCTTGCTGCTTATTGTAGTCCAGCTTAGGACCTGCCCCTAATGATCAAATGCAATATTGCGGACAGCAATGCATGCCGGGATTCATTTGGGTCGGGGAATAATGTTTTGAATCCGAATGCAGAAACGGGGGAATTTCTCCAAATCTGGCGGCTTTCTGTAGCATGCGAAAACGTTGCACAATACATAGTAACACTGTACAATATATTATACATTATAATAATATATTATACAATAATATAATATGTAATATATTATTATTTATGCATATTATATTATCATATAATTATATATTATACAATATATTTGTACAATATTGCACAATACACCTTTGCAACAAAAAAAAAGGGTTAATTAAGTGTTTTGATATAACAGACTAAGCATTATCGTTTATTTCATCGGCAGTGTGTAGTCAGGAATCATAGATTCAAGGATAGGAAAAACACCCGTTTATTTACTACATTAGATGATTACAATGGCAAATACAATTATGTGATCATAAGTTAGCATGTCGTGTTTATATTATTGAAATTGAATCGTGTCCTATTATATATGTGCTTCATGTCCATTTAAATTTGAAATCAATTCGCATCGAACTAAAGAAAAAAGATGATTCCAGCCCAAAAGGTTTAAAGTCAGAAGTTGAGGTAACACATGTAGAAAAGTTTGTACATCAAGTGAAGGGAAGAGAAGAAATAGAAAATACAAATGCGAAAACAGAAATTTCGAAGGAGATAATTGTGTTGAGTTGGTGTTTAATGGCACAAAAGCCATTTTTGGCCGCGTCATATCCTTGAAATTAAAATATCTATTTCTATTGATAATGAACTCTAAAAATGGAATGTTTACAAAATCCAAATGTCTGAAAATGTTTATCTGCGAGTTATGAAAAGCGTAACAATGATGTCATGTAGGGTCCTGCGCTAAAAATGGGATTAATGTTTATGTATGATTATAAAAGCCTACAGTCAAGAGGAAAGAAATCGTAACTTTATATTTTTATTCTTTTTCCAAAGATGACAAGAATGTATATTTGACATGAATCATTACAGCAATTCTATTTATAATCATTTTTTTAATGTCTTGGTATGGTTTATTCAATGCGAGGTAAAACATATATGGTTTACAGAAGTAAACCAATTTGCCATATATTTTTTTCTATTGAAATAAATTATAATGGAGATATTCATTATATTTAATTTTTGTTGAAACGAAAACATCATCCAAAATATCAAAATTGGTTATTCAATGTACATTTTGGAAACATGCAAAGCAATTGATATATCTCTAAAAATAAAAATGATTCTTTGTCAGTAGGTCTCTTATGCCTTCCGAAACCATTCATCCGATGGCGATGAAACTGGGTCAGCTGATTGTTTATACCCATGGGAGGGTTAGAGGGATAGAACAATGATCTAAAATATTATTAAAAAATTCGAATCTCTAACTTAACTATTTACAAAGGATTAATGTCCAAATAACTTGCAGAGGAGACAAAAATAGATTCTGTTGAAATGCTAAATCGAAGTTAAAAAGTTAATATTTGTAACTATATTACACAAATGTCATGCAAGTCATTCTCAGAAGTAACAACTTTATGACAGATGACGCGAAAAAAATTTGGGGAGACCCATCCCGGGCGTTTTATATTTTAATTAAATTTTACCGTTTTGCGAAGTAACCACCAAAAATATTGTCATACAAATAATTTTGCACCATCTTATTTTCCAAAGTTATCTTTTCAACTATATCAACGATTTTATGGTACAAACATAATTTCTTTTTATGTTCAATCCATTTTGAAAAAATAAATATTTTAATCCCATTTTCTAAAATGAAACTTCAGAATTCCGAATTTAAATGAATCACGAGGTACAATAAATTTCTTTCAGTACCGTTCTGAAAGAACACCAGGTTTTACTATTACTGAAAGAATGCACGAATCTAATATATAAAAATCAATATTTGTGCGTTCGTTTTTTATATACTGTCGTACTTTTCATCCTATTTAGATAAAACATTGCTGAATTATTGATTGATTGCCCTTAATGTTATTTTTTTCGACGGCAGCCACGCGCTGGTTACCAGCTAGTTTCAAATAAAAGACGATTTGATAAAAATCCGAAACGAGAGATTACATATTTTATATTAGAATTTTAAAGACTTCAAATAGAAACTTTGTCATCTTTGGACATTCGAAAACTATAAAAAAAATCAATACCAGATGACAAATAAAATTCCATTAGAGAGTCAACACCTAAAAGGACTGAGCAACTGCATTTAACAAAATGAACTTTTCACAAGGAAAACGATAAACTGTTTACAAACGAAGAAAATGCATTCTTTTCTGAAGAAGCAAAAAGATAAAAGAAGAACCCCCAAAAGAAGAAGAAAAAGTGATTTCCATTTTGAATAAACGTTTCCCTAAATCAATCACAGTCGAACCTTTCTTCGTGTCACATAATCTTATCGTTCCAGTAAGCATTACGAGGCTAAAATCTAATTTACTATCTCAGCCATGGAATTCTGTTAAAAAAAAATCCACACTTCTTTTGTAGGAGAAGAAGTAAATTTGTGTTGCACGTCAACACTTTTTTCCCTCCGCCATTTTTTAAGGCATTAACATGGCAGCAGTTGTGTTTAAAAACGCGTTTAGACAGAAATGACTCAAAGAAAGAAGAACGTTGAAACCGGAAATTTTCTTTACGGTACATTTGTAACATTACGCCAGCATTGAAAAAAAATGGCGGAGAGAGCGTTTGCCATTTTTTTTTAAGTTCTCTCATTGGCGTTTGTTTGCGAATTTAATAAAAATATCACTCAAAGAAAGTGAAGTTTTTGTTCGAGCAATCAGATGAGTCTGCTCTTTCGGGTGTAAACAAATTAATCAGAGCACTGATTGGTTGTGAAGAATTCGGTTTCTTTGAGTTTTGTTTCTGGCAGTAAGACTTTTAGCGAAATCCGTTTATTGCATTAAAAGAATCAGACAGCCACATTTTGCAACAGAGAAATCCTTTTAAAAAGCTAAAACCAAAATTAAATTTGTGGTGGAATGTAGATTATTATGATCTGTGCAGGAAGCAACAGGGCATATTTCAAGAACATTTCTTTAATAACCACATTCACACACGAGCAAATATAAAGACATCACAAAACATTAACGGGTGCAGCTGAACACTACGGTATCATATCTCATTCTCATTGGAATGCTCAATGCAATATGGCATAGCCTACCAGGCAACGCCATCTGGTATTCAAAAGAGAAGATAAGAGTTATGTAACTGCTATGAATTACAAAATTGTTATCAATATAAATAAAAATGATTGTTTGTCTGTATGTCTCTTATGCCTTCCTAAACCTTTCCGCCAATTGCGATGAAATTTGGTCTGATTTCTGCTTACATCTACAGGATGGTTTATAGGCAAAGTACAATTATCTAAAATTAAAAAAAAATGAATCGCAACCTAGAAGCTAACCTTGAAGCCACCTAGAACCCAATCAACCTTTGAATCATTTATTTACCTAGGAATAATCTCCAAATAAATCACCAAGGTAACACAATTGATTCAGTAGAGATGCTAAATCCAAGTGAAAGGTTCATATTTTGTAGCTACAATACGCAAGTATCACGCAAGCCATTCTCGGAGGTAACAATTTTATGACAAATTATGCGAGAACGTTTTGGGGAAAGCCACCCTGGAGGTTTTTAATTTTAAATAATTTTTAGCACTTTTCGGTTCAATTTCCAAAATTATTATAGTATAAATAATTTCGCGCTATCTTAAATTTGAAAAAAATTACATTTTAAACTATTTTAACGATTGATATAAATATATTTTCTATTTTTCATCAATTTTGAAAGAAGCTATTTTAATCTCTTTTTCTAACCTTAAACTTGAGAATTCCAAACGAATATTCAATGAATCATGAGAAAAAATAAATAGTTTCTTTCAATTTAAATCAAAATTCTGAAGGAATCTTTTCAAGCAAGCTTTACAATTGTAGAAGAATATACAAATCTAATATATAAAAAAGGGGATTTGTTTTTTTAGTATTTTATATACAGTCGCATTGTTCATCCTATTTCGATATAACATTGCCAAATTATTGGATGATTGAATTGAATATTATGTTTTAAGCGGCAGCAATGCACCGGATGCCAGATAGTATAAATATATGTGTTTGTGTGTGTATATATATATATATATATATATATATTAAATCTTAGTTTAATACAAATTAATTTCAAAAGCTTTATTTTAATTTAGTCCATAGTAATTTCATTCTCTTATTTCCTGATCCAATTCCACTTTCGGCACCTATTCAATTGAAGGAAAGTTTTGTAAAAGTGTTTAGTCAACGTTGCGAATAAAATTATAAAATTGTTGATCTAAACAAATACTTTTTATAAAGGTTCTTGTGTTTTCAATAACATGTGATGAAAGTGAGTTAGAAATCAATATGAAAATCTTAATAGCAGAGTAACACTGTAAACAATATTTTTCGTATCAAAATATGGTATATAAGACGAGGAATAGTTAATTCCATTCGACTTTTGCTTTCGTGCCGCGTCGTGGCCAGGAGTGTCTGTGTCCGCACCTTCTTGTAAATAAAAACGCCAGCCTGTCTGTCTGTCTTCCGGGAGAGAGAATAAAACGAAGTTAAAAACTGAAAAGTATCTTCTCTTTTATAGCTTCGGTCACTACTTCTGCTCCCAAATTTTTAAATGTTTATCAGATTTTATCAGTTTAAATAGATTTTTTTCCTTCAGACTTAAAATTCTTTCCCAGAAAATATTCTCAAAATAAATGCGAAAAAAAAACGACGTAATTTAAGCAGCATATAAATTTCTAACTGTTGAATTTTTTTTACCTGCATATTTAAATGAGCAGTCATATGATTGTTTTAATTAAATATAATTGCATTCAGCAGAAAAATGTTGGATGCAGACCTTTTTTAATCTCCGTGTTCAAAATCCCTTTTTTTCTTATTTTATCAAGAATGCAAAATATTTGGCTCAAAATATGACATACATTAATTTTTTCAGTATTAAAGAATTCTAACGAGTGACTTCTAAAAACTACGAGTAACATCGGCGCTTTTTTGTTTAAAATTCTAAATCTTATATCTAACAAAAGAAGCAAGTAAATAAGAAAAGATAAACATTGTGGAATTCTCAATAAAAACGTAGTCTTCTTGTTGTAAATTCATCATACGTTTGTTGTTTAAAATTTTAATTCATATCATATTGTTACTTGTTCTCAATTTTTTATTTTACTGAAGAAAGAATGAAAAAATATTTTGCAACACATCAGTTCATGGGAACATATTAATAATTACGATAAATAATCATATAAAATTAAACTTACAAAATTTTTAATGTTTATATTAAATTTTTTTACTATCATGCAGCTTTGAAAAATTAAAAAATCTGTTCTTTACAGCACAAATAACAAATACTATTTAATACGAATATCACAAGAAAGATAATTATTTTTATCTCTACCACGAAATGAATTTGTTCCTTTCTTACCAAATAAGGATATTTTGATTAGTGGGAAAAAAATTAATCACTCGTCATTAATTCACGTCTCACACGTCAATAATTTTGTTAGATTGAAATTAAAATTTTTATTTTACGAAAAAAATAATGTGCAAATTTATCAATTATTTTTCCGAAACGAAAATTCTTTAACGAAAATCCTTATCTTTCTTTCCCCTCACCTTCCATATAAATTATCAAATTGAGGCAAGAATACTTTACACTTTTGTTGAAAATCAGTTATAAACAGATAGTTTCTATCCGAGAGATTGTTCTACACTCTTACATTCTCTTTAAACCAGAGAAGAAGAAACATACATTTATAATAAAGGCGTTGATTACATTTAAGAAATTATTTTTCTTACTTGACTTCAAATTTTTTATTCTTCTTAAAAATAATGTAAACAATACAAATCAATAAGCAACGTGCTCTGCGTTTTCGCTTTTCAAAATTATTTTCAACATGCACGAAATAAATTAAGAGATAAGCAGCTGCTGTCTATTTGTGATTTCCACTCAAGAAAAGAAAGATTAAAAATATGTCCAATACAGATGCCGATTATTTTCAGGAAATTATTTCAATATCGTTTCATATGACTTATTTTGTTTTTATCAAATTTTGGGTTAAAATGCAATAATTTCAATAAAACATTTTATATAAAATTAATGCTTTCGTAAAATAATCATAGGTCATATGAAAGTAGATTTTTTATCTTTGAATTCATTTTTTATATCGAATATCTTCAAAAAAATCTTTTCACGTTCAGAATTTGTCTTTTTGCGAAAAATGAAAATTTAGTGACTATGTGAGAATCCACAGTCGTATTACTGAAAATTTTTAAATGATTTTTAAAAAATTATACATTGCTATTAAGAATTAAATAAACAGATTAGCTAATGCAAGATTTTACAGAATGGAATACATTAAATTAGGAAGAAATGTTCACAAAATCATAATTTATAATCATTAAATAATATTTAATGCACATTTTGTTGAAAGGAAGGAATTTTTAATATCATATAGACGCTTGATAGTGTAAATATATCTTCACTATCGTGTGCTTTGTTATATTCTAAGAACAATTGCAAATTGTTTTCTTGGAAACGATAATCCATTATGTTATTTTCCTATTTGGAAAATACTCGCTACATTTTGTACGTTATTAATTTCATTTGTATAATTTTATCTGATATGTTGTGGCAGCATCAAGATATTAGTTTGCTTAACGAAATTATGGACATTACTTTATAACGAGATTATAAAAATAAGTATTATTTGATACGCTTAAACGACATTGAAAACATTTTAATTCAAAAGTTGGAATGTCCTTGATTTTCGCATACTCTGCAAAAAAAAATTTAATAACACGACCGTCGTTGTAAGTAAAATACTACAAAATATGTTCAACTATTACAGCTTATGAACATTATGATATGCTCTATTCAAAATAAGAATATATAAAAAAATGTATATAGTTCCATTAACTTAAGTTTAAAACATCTTCTTTAACAAAGATAATTTATGACGAAAGCATTTTTTAAAAATAAATTATTTTATGATTGCATTTTATTTTCAGGCAAAAAATTTAAAAATTACCAACTTTAATGAGAAGTCTAGAAGTGATGGTTTTATTAATGACTATTTCCATTCTTTTCCAGATGGAAAAAATATTTTTTTATTCGTTTTCTGTCATTTTATTTTGGAAGATTTTAAACTCTTTAATGGAAGTTCTAAATGGACGTCCTGCTTAAATAAGGTAATTTATGGCCACCGCTGCCTCCCGCGTTACCCCCTGAAACTTCATTAATGTTCCTATTCTTGGGAAAAGACAGTAAAAGGAGCACTTAAACAGCCAAAATCTTTGTTCGTCTTCGGTTGTCGACAAGGCCGAAAACCTTTTGTTTGCACAAGGACAAAAGGAAAGAAACCTTAATTGACTTCACATGGAGTGCCAGACCATGGTTACTTTCAGAGCGCCTATTCTTACCCAAAAGTCATGGCAATGTTGATTAAATTAAAGATGGATTCAGTCCTGAATGCGACCACAATTCATCGTTCTGCTCTTTTGGAGGATTCCATTGTGCCACCAACAAATTGGCTTAGGGGATATTTCGGTCTGTGGTACTTAAAACTTTAGAGAAAGGTGTTATTGAAAAGGATTAACTAGTCAGTAATTTGTGTGCATTAAATTAAAGAATGAAGAAAATAGTTGTCTTGAACTTCTTTCATTTGGTGTGCATTTTCTGAAATTCCAAGTGAAGTCATTTTTATCCCGTTTTAAGGTGTACGTACACAATAGATTGAAGAAAAAATTATTTTGACTTTACAAATTCAATTTTTTCACAGCAGTTCATTAATATATGTTTAAACTCGTTTCAGTAGGAAAATACCATATTTCACTAATAGTTAATTAATATTTAATGAACTAATTAACATATTTTTTGAAACATATATTAAATTCTAATTAGTACAGACACACAATTCTAGTTCGAAAATATATCTAATATTATTTTTCATGTTGTTCGCCTCAATCAAGTTTTTATTATATATAAAAAAATTTCATCAACGATGAATAGAAAACATGAAGTTTTTTCGGTAAGTTTAACTTTTAAATAGCTAATAAAAATTTATTTCTAGAAATATAATTTTGATTGAGGCAAAAAATGATGCCTAATATGAGTCTTCAAGAAGTTACAAAAATGTGTAGTCTTTTTTTAATTTTTTAAACCACGACGAATAGAAAAATCAAGGTTTTTTCTGTTATTTTTACTTTTAAATAGTTATTGCTAATTTATTTCAATAAATATAATTTTGTTTGAGACACAAAATATCCGTTGTTTCATACAGATTCTTTGAAAAATAAATAATCGTATTTGGTTGATTTATAATTGTTTGAATGCAGCCACATAATGGAAAAATATCACTCTTCATAAAATGAGTTTAAAAAAAAAAGACAAAACTAGACGTTTTAGTAATATTCTAAATATGGAAAACATCTTGGTATCGTTTGAAAGTTAAAGGATAATAGAACATTTTAAAGCAATAAAAATATTCGATATTTTGAACGATTTTCGAAGTTTTGAGTGTGTACGTACATCTTAACTATTCAGTAATTTATGTGTTAAATTTTTTAAAAAATGAGCAAAATATTTATTTTGGACTTCGTTTATTGCTGAAATTCCCTGCGAAAGCATTTCCATCCCATTTTATTTAAAATCTTCAATTTTGGTTTTAAGTTTTCAATCAAATATTACGTTTTGTTTAATCACCGTGAACATGTCAAAGCATTACTGTTAAGATTAATAAAGAAATATGATTTTCATTCTCGTGGTATGTATTTAATTTTATTTAACCCTGCTGCTCTGTTCGAGTCTATATGATCCAAAATAAAATTTAAACCATCGTAAAAACATATTCTACAGGAATCTGTTAATGAAACTTCTTGATATTTTTCGTTAGTCATATAATTAGGAATATTTTCCTTTAGGGTTTTTTTTTGTTCATATTTCGAAGGAGTATTTTCCAATTTATACCTAATGTATCGTTCGGGTCAATTATGACGCAATGAAAAAAATCAATTTTTAAATCATACATGTTCACTTTAGTTTGGAATAATTCAAAAGAAAAGAATGACATTAGTTTCTGTAATTTATCCTTTTTCAAAACATTTTCCACGTATGTGTTTGGTCACATGACAAGAGATCGAGTACAAGGTTCAAAAGTTGATACTATTGGCAGGGAGCCATTTTCTTTTTTTTTTCTGTTATTGCAACGTTTCTTTTTATTTGCTGTAGTTCACTTTAAGATAGACTGAAAAGAGTTATGTCAACGAAAATGAGAGAAAAATCGTAGAAATTTGAAAACCGTGTGTCGAATGTGTGAGAAGCAATCTCTGTCCGGTAAGCAAAGACAGTAAAACTAATATGTTATGCTGCAATTGTAATTTTTGTAATAATTTTAATACTTTTCTGTTGTTTTTATAGATGCTTCATATTATTGTGAGTTTCAAATTCAAATATTTTTTTGTTATTTTTATAGCTAGTTTATATTATTAAGTCTATTTTTAAATTTAATATATTATTGTATAAATCATTTCTTAATGGCACTTGTCAATTACTGCAAGAAAGGAAAGTTTTCCGAGTCGGGTCATATTGACTGGAATATTAAATAAATACGAACAGATCAGCAGGGTTCAAAGAAATTTCGTTAGAATACATGAAATTAGAATTATGTAAATAATGGTTATCTATATATGAAGGCTAAAAATAATCAGCTGTGATGGCATTGTGTGTAATTGCATAAAAACTTGTAAATTATTAATATTGTCTTAAAACTTGTGGCAGATTTCGTAATAAAGTATATTGTCCAAATATGCAACATCACCAAATTAATATAAATTGACGCCATAGAAAAACGATGGTTTTAATTAATTCATATCTAACGGTTTTCGATTACTATCCCAACTATTTCATCAAAAAAATGAAAAGCAGATGCTTTTTCAAAAGGTTACAGCTATCCTGGATTCTATATATTAAGAGGCAAACATAAAAAATCCCTCTTTGTTAAAAAATGTGAGATAACATAGGAAATGGACAATATAAACCTCATGTGAAATAAATTTTAATGAAAAAAAATGTAGAAAGGAAACGAAGCAATGTAAAAATTATGAAAATCCTGGAAATTGCGAGTCAGTCGCAATGAATATGATCAATAATTCTTGCACTCATAAAAAATAATTGGACGGTAGTGAAGGCGATTTTATAAAGTCGGAAATATTATTATGTACGATAATCCAATCCAAAATTATAGGAATCATGATATACAGATAAAATCCAAAATCGGATAATTGCTATCAAATTGGTACAAATGGCATAGACTAACGCGAGCTCAAGAACATTACATCAAAAGATGAATAATGCATTCAACCATATTGTTTGACTTGCAAGTAAGCAAGTTGATAGTTTCCAAAAACCAGTTAGTGTGATTTCCCCAAAACTTTCTCGCGTCCTCTTTAAAAGAGGCGAGTTTGCGTTTTCAAAGCAGTTTTTTTTTCTCTCACATCGACTGAAACAAAAATTTAGCACATTAATTCAATTGTAGTTACAAAATCATGCGCTAAAATTTTTCATGACGATCTTGAATCATCGCGTTTATAAACCTCTAAAAGTACAGAGAGACAGACGGACATTTCCTTGTTGGATTGGGTTCAAAATTTGATAGATGTCTTCTCTATAGGTATACTAACGAACATGGAATTTTGTACATAATGTCATCATATGAAAGATTGATTTACAATCATCTGTATTGGATGCTATCGGGTATCGCATTAGTGATCCCAAAACTTGGCCACTAATTTGGCTATCATTTGATGAATTGATTTATCTTATTTTGATCAATTGAAATCGTATTTCTCCTTATGGCATTCTAGGTAGTAAATAATTGGAGGTTGTTAGCGCCATCTATTGAGTGAGTAACGGAAAGTCTATTTTTATTTTTATTTAAATTATTAATATCGCATCATCTTTTCTCTCATTTATCGTCTCTTTTTTAAATAATACCAGAAACAACTGCAATAGCAACAACTTATTTAATTTAAAATTATTTCGATGAAATAATTTTAAAAACTTACCATCCCACTGTGTTTCAAACTCTACAAGAGCGAATGTTACAAGGCGAATGTTTTATATACCAAGCTACTCTGGTGGTGGGCTAACTTACCAATGTAAAAATTATACTTAAATGATGCATGTTCCCTCTGTGATAGCGGATAATTAATGGGCGTAATGCAATAACGTAAAAGTTAGCAACTAAGCCGCATTTCGAACTGAATTTCTCAACAGTAAATAAATGATGAATAAAATTCATCACTTAAAAATATAAACTTTAATTTTGAGGCGAATTTTACTCAGAAAAAGACGATACACTTTGATTCAAAAACTTTGTACCGTTATAGAGGGTAAAAAGTATCTAATAAAGATTTTTTTTTTCCTGTAAACAGTTGCATTTGACTTGATATGATGTCGTTCCTTTACCTTCAAGAAATATCTTTGCAATGAATTTATGAAGAATCTCGAGACAAAATGGTGACAAAGATTTTCAAAGCTTTATTTTAAAATCCTAGAAAAACTGCTGGTGCCACGTATAGGAAATTCTCTCTTTCAAGCAGATGTCAACGACTTTTCCGTTTTACGGTTGCAAGAAAAATAATATTTTCCATCTCTATGTTGCAAGGTTTCATTTGTTCTGATCAGTAAAAAAATTTTCATTTTTGATATCCTAAAATTTTGCATTCTGTGTGAAGTATTACTTTATTTCACTATGACTTCATTTGCTCCTTAAAATACAGATTGAAACATTATAATGTATACATACCGGGAATTTTGTCACGATCTTCTTTTATGGAGCCGTAGAGGAGATATAGCATTATATTTACCAAAATAGAAAAGATTACGTTCAGAGTGTAGAATAATTTCAATCTGTTAAACATCAAAATAGCCTTATTTCGCTGCTTTCTTTATTTGATGCTTTTAAGTGGTGATACGTAGAATTGTTTTGAAATATTTAAAAAGTGCACGGATTAGAATTCTTTTAAAAAATTTAACTTTAATAAAATTTAATTTTTTTACAATAGGTCAATAACATATGTTGAACCTCGTTTCAGTGAAAAAAAAAAACAATTTTACACTAATTATTAACTATTTAATTAATCAACATATTTTTTGGAACATGATGTCCTAAAATTCAAATTTGCACTGATATACGATTCTATTTGGAAATTAGGTCTAGTTATAAATTTTCTCATCAACGATGAATAGAAAAAGCGAGATTTTTTCTGCCATTTTAACTTTTAAACAGCAATGAAAAATTTATTTCTATAAATATAAAACTTTAATGGAGGCATAAAACGCACCTTGTTTCATATGGATTGTTTCGATACATAAACATATCATATTTGTATAATTTTCTATTGAGCTGTGATTGTTTGAATGAAGTGACATAGTGTAAAAAATATACTTCACAAAATAAGTTTAAAAAAAAAAGAAAAAGAAGGAAAACGAAACTAGTTTTTAGTGAAAGAACCTGAAGAAAAATCCTTATAACTCGAGAAATATTTCGAATATTGACAATATATTTATGTATAGTTTGAAAGCTAAAGAATCTGAGAACATTTTGAAGCCATAAAATATTTGATATTTTGGACAATTTTTGAAGTCTCAAGCGCGTAGTTAAATTTAAAAGTATTTGGAAATAAATTTTTACAAAGAATGCTAGTTCTCTTGTCACTTTTGAAAAAAATAATTCTGAATAACAAGCAAAATAGTTTATTTTTAATAATTTTTACTCGAAGTAGGTAACAGAGTTTTTTTGAAATGAAAATTAGTAAATCGTCCGTTTTGAAGGAAAAAAATTATTTTTTAAAATAAAATTGCATAATTCTATCCACATTTTCGTAGAAAGCAAACACAGAAAACTGTGATGAGGTCTTGACCTTGGAGCGAAATCAAAACCTGAATTCTACTGGAATTGGATTTTATCATTTCCGGATATGGCCTGGATTCTGAGATAAAATATATTTCTGGCGTCTGTGACGTTTTCAATATTTGAGGAAAACTCAAAATTACGGCGTCGGTTACAAGGTACCTGTATTGTTGCTCTGCTCTACCTGAGGTTTGAATATTGTTTCCTTTCTTTACGTGTGCGTTCGAAAATTAATCTATAACCTAGACGTGCAGAATTTAAAAAAAGTCAAAGCAGGAAATAATTTTGATGTGTAATTATACTGTAAATTTTATGAATGAGTATAAATAGGTATTAAATCTTGGTCAAAAGCATGCATTTCATAAAATGCATTTTTGACTCAACAATGTGCCTTAATTTAATGTGGAAACTTTAATCCAACTAATATAATATCAAATATATTTGCAATTTTCCATCTAAAAATATACTACTGCACTGTAAGATCTGAAAACTATTGAAAAAGACAGCATTAAGTACAAAGAAAGTTCCGAATGAAAGGAAGTTAAAAAATATCCATCGCTTTTCTATATCCATATTTTAGACATCATACCTTCTATTTTTCTGGAACTGAAATTGAATGTCTTTGGCTGTCTGCCAATTCAAACTCCTTGATGACTTCACACCGAATCTGGTTTTTATGCAAATATACCATCTCCAGGTGCTTGCGAGGTGAGTAAATGATCGTTGCGTTGGGTATTTTCTATTTAAATTTTTCCGATAACCTTTTAGCCCGGATCCGAAGACACTACCATCCGAGAAAATACCCAACAAAGGGATTTTACAAAAGACTCCCACCATCGCCACAGTTTGTTTCCATTCAAATCCGTATAGATTTGCCATGTACCTTGGTGGACCAGCGGGTTGGTGGCTTAGTCAGTAAGGTATAGCAAGGGAGATTCAGCCTCTTTTTATTTGGTGTGTATGTGTCCCAAGAAAATTTGATTCCCTTTTGCCGAAACCGATCCCAATGAAAATGGAACCGAATTGAATCGATTCCTCGATATCCGAATTCTGTTCTCACCGAGATCGTTTTCGCTGCCATCAGCTCTTTCTGTCCTCTTAAGAGGAGCTTTTATTTTTAGTCATACTACATGAAAACGAGAAGGCTAAAAGGAAAGGCCAAATATTGATCTCCAACCACTTGGAGCATCGGAAGGAAAACGTGTTTCTGCCTCCCCCCACCCTCCTCCTCCCTTTTTTATACACAGGTTCACTCTTTAACGACTACTGTGATTCTTTTATTCACCTTTTTCTCTCGATTCTTTACGACTTTTTGCCCTAGAATATAACATTCTTGTCTCGGAAGATTTCATTTAAGAAACACGAATCGAACTCTGAAATGTTGTTTCAGCACAACTTTAATCTAAATTGCTAAACGGAATGTATAAATCTAGTAAGTTACGTACTTTAATTTGCAATTGATAGACATTATTCTGGAAGATAGACATTTATTTGAGAAGTTATAGGTCTTTAGAGTTTACCATTTGAGTTATAGATCTTTAATTTACCATCTTAGGTCTTTAGAGTTTACCGTCTGAGTTTTAGATCTGTAGAGTTTACC
>JAPMOQ010051869.1:537181-548568 GCA_026543055.1 Argiope trifasciata
CTGGATTTGTAGACATCTTTGGTTGTTTACTGGATTTGTAGACATCTATAGAATACCTACATGTTTTACTGCTTGTCTATCTGTTTATTCGTATCTACGGAGATATTAATTCAAAGGTATAAAGAAGTATATTAATCTGGACATGAGACTGAAAATTTGATGCATAAATCATATTTTATATTAAATATCGGAGAGGGGAACTCAAAAATTACATAATGCTGAGAAGTTAGACAAAAAGGGATGATATTATGAATGGATGATGTACTATCATGTGGAGAATAGAGCATTTTCACTGATTTGTTCATCCAAATGTTATTGCATCCCATCCATAGATTCCAGATCATTTCCGCATGCAATATATATTATTTACCGTATAAAAATAATTCATTTAAATTACCGTCCCCAACTTATCACTCCTGTGTCATTTATATGGTGTAGAAATGAAGAATGTCGGAAGATTGGACAACCTTCGCATTTTGCTTTTAAAGATGTGGAGAGGAAATTTTTTTGAATAAATATAGCAATTTTTATGTTATTTTAATTTCGAAAAATGTAACGAACTTTTAAAGAAAGGCACTTAAAAAAAGTAGTTTAAAATTATGCCATCAGAAAACAAAGAAAGTCGCACCCCTATTAGGACTATTAGTTATTTATACTATTAAAACAGAAGTATTTTTTCCCTTTGCTGATTTCTAAATTCACTTTTTTATATAAATTTAATTTTTCTCCATCATCTACTTGTAATTGTAATACTGACGGCGAAGAAAATGTTGAATATGTGCTCCTCTGTGTCCCAAGTTTGCCGAAGCAAGACAGAACACAAGAGTGGCTCTCCAAGCCATTAATATAAAGTGACCTCCAGACTTTCACCAACTTGTTTCCACTAGAAGTGCTCTTGAAAATTTTTGCAAGTTTATTATTAACAACTGTTACATTTTTTTAATTCTTAACTTATATATTTTTTATTTCATCCTTATATTAATCCTTCATAAGTGTTAAATTTTCTAATTTCCTTTTGTTATGTGTTGAATACTTACTTCTGTAAGCCCCGTGTAATACTTTGTGGTGCACGGGATTTTATAAATTCTTCAATAAAAAAATTCACTTTAGGGCCCAACTATTAAATATAAGTTCAAATATTTCATGAGTATGTGTCTGAACTCGACAATTGCCCTATACTTTAATCAATTCTGATAAAATATTTAAACTTGAACTATCTCTTAAATTGATACTTATTGAAAATTAACATTTTTTTATCAAAATATCAATCGAAAGAAAAATAATATTGCAACGTATTTCTAATTAATCTTTTTATAAAAATAAGTGTGTTGAACATTAACGAACTGCATTCATAAAATTTTTTGTTATTATTTCTAGCTTCTTCCTTTTCTCAGAATTTCTCAACTCTTAGAAAGCTCCGATACGAGCAAGAAATTAATACTAATAATAATGAAATAAACGTTGCACAAATTAAGTATCCGGTTATTCGAATCAGTTCCACATCACCGTCCAAGATTCTGAGGAGTAATTAAAATTATCCCAAAACATGGGGAGATCACTTGAAACATTTTCTTCTCCTTAAACTCTTATATGGGGAGTAGCATTTAATGGAAAAAGCAATTTTTCTGCTATCCTTGTATCCTGCAATATATTTTTTTTTGTAATTCTCCCTGTTTCCTATAGCTTAGGATAACTTACAATATTGCTAAGTAATTAGTGCGTACATTAATTAAATATTCATGGAGAGTTACAAAAAAAGCAATTAACTTATTCGGTAGCAACCAGTTCGCAGGAGATTATCTGGAAGTAAAAAGATTACGCGTCATTATGTATTCTCCAAAGTTTTAAAGCTGCGTTTTCCAAACTTTTTTCCAAGACTTCGTTCGGCAGTCGTCTTAGAGAGAAGCATAGCTGAACAGCGTTGCAGAATTGCAAGACTCGGCTTATTTTTTTGATAACAAGTCACGCAGTGCATAAAATGTTTTCTTTTAAAGGCAGTTTTCGAACGAAGTGAAGGGGGAAAAAACCAGAATGTTCCACTTTTTTTATAAACAAAATGGCTGAGAGTCACGAATGTTGTACTAAGGGCAAAACGACATCTTTCATGTTACATCCTCAAGGTGGAAATAAGTTTTAAATTATGGAAATTTTAAAAGTCGATTAGCTATATCATAAGTTAAGTAGTTTTTAGATAAATATATTCAGGTGAAAGCTTCTCACCATGGAGAATTTCTACATTATATTAAAAGTTTTTTTTTTTTTATCATTTTCATATTCCAACAATTTCCTTATTCTGAAAGAAAATACGATTGAAATATATCATTTTTTTGTATAAATTATAAAAGATAAAATATATTTCTATTAAAGACACTATATTTTGTAAATATTCCTTAAGTACACAGACATTTTGTTAGTGCTGCAATTTGAACTAACATTGTAAAAATCATTATATTAACATTTTATCTATCACGGTTGGTTTGTATACGAAACTTTTTCAGCTAATTATTAATGTCTTTAATGTAATTTTTCTCCATCTTTTACTTTGGATTGTTCCATGTCCATTGAGTGTGCACTGCCAGTGAAACACCTGCTTGCGGTGATGAATTGAGCAATTCTTCGTGATTCAAAGAGTGAAACTTTGAGATAAAACTAATTTTTTTAAAAACAGACCATCAGTCTTATTTTAAAATATTTAATTAGTGATATCTGCATGCGAGGAACTATTATATTGTTGTAGTTACTCGGCACTTTCTCCAAAAACTGATGCTGAAAAAATATTTATATGGTTGTATCCTAAGAAGTGTGACTTATGGCCAAACAGGCCATGAGATTGAAGCTGCGGCGCCTATCTAATATACTTGATGGTCCGAAATTGGTAACAATATTTGAAGTTTCAAGATATTAGTATATTTATATTGCACACTCAAATGTTTTAACTGTTTATATAATCTACAATATGTATCCCTACAATCTATATTTTAAAAAATTTCATACACGCAAACGCCATTAATTTTCTCAAATCTTAAACAGTCTGCAAAAGAAAGACATTCTTGACGGTTGAGTAAATGAAAAACCTCAAATTTTCAAAACAAAAATGGAAATAGAAAATTCGTACTGCTAATATGTAACAACGCTTTAGGCTGAGTTTTGTATGCAAGTTTAAGAGATTAAAGAAACGCCAATCCAACGATTTTATTTTAAAAGGAGGTACATTCGCAAAAAAGGAATGCACAATGAAGAGAGGTCAAGGAGTGCGGTATTTGTTTAAATGAAATGGAAAAAAAAATTCAAAAGAGCATACAAATAGAATTCCATGGATAGCTTTAAAAAGACTAGCTCAAACTGACCGCACAAATTTCTCTGGTAGAAGATTTAGAATGATGAAAATAAAGTGCATAATGCGAAGGCATAATCTAAATATTTCGCATTGATGCATTCCAAAAATGTAATCGTGCTGGATTATTGACAGTTATTACATTCAAACTTAAATACTTCTTTTATCATCTACACATAGTATGAAATAAAGTAACCCGAAGGCCTCCATTTATTTGACCCCCCCAAAAAAAACCCCTCGAGAAATAGCTAACTGATATTACAGATGTGTATACCATTTTGTAGAACATTTATAGGGAACCGTTTTAGTACATTAACTACTAATAAATAAAAAAGGGAGTTTTATAATTGCGATTTTATTTATTGTTCGCATGCGCGAAAAACTCAAGCTGCACGTGTGCAAACCGCAAGATCTGTGGTATGCATATGCGATACGTTTCTATGTTTACATCTGATTTTAAACAACGATTCAAATCTCATTATGCCCCAAAGAAGGAAATCCAACCTTGGCAAAAAGCTCCGTTCAATAAAAAATTGTTTTGTATCTGTTTTTCACAATTTCTAAATATATTTTATGTTTTTTCGATGGTGAGTAACATGCCTATGGCATATCGAGTGGTGGCTAGACTTAAGTTTAAAGCTAATTTTTTTTTCTTGGCTGCTATTCCACTGCCAAGGCCTTGTGGGTACTGCTTGTGTTATTTATAAGAAGATCGACTAATACTGGAGTGAATTATTTTTTAATATATAAAACCAGTAAGAGAATTATAACTCAAAAACAAGAACTTTATTGCTTTCAGAAAGAGCATAAACCCCACCAGAAATGCATCAAGATGTATATTCCATTTTAACTTCAACTTCTATGAAAAAGACGAGTAATTTTTTGAGGGGTGGGTGAGGGTGGATCGAATAATAGACTATTCGATGCAGGGAGTTGAAGAAAAATCAGTTTTCACGTCTTGCCTCTGAAAATTCAGCAAAAATCCTTGATTTGGCACCCTTTTCACCTTCGGGGCACGGCGGATTATCGGTATTTTACTGTATTGGGTCCTCCCTCTGCAGAATAAAATAAAGAGCGGGCGCCGGTTGCCGAGCACGTTCGCCGGCTCTTGTGTACTAACTCGTCAGCAGGGGAATTATGACGGAGAGATCTCGTGGCGTCTTCTAAATAATACATGAGAGTTAAGCCCAAAGGGATCAGGAGCCATTCATTCACTGCTGGTCTGAAATAATCGAATTTCACTTGTGAATCTCGGTTCAAAATATTTTGTGGCGACAATACTTGAGAAAGACTCTTTATCGCTAATCGATTAGGATACTCCGACAAAAGATGACTTGTATTTTTATATGTTTATTTTATGGAACAAAGTGCAATGATGCGATGGCAAGCAAGTGAATGTCGAGGGTTTCGAAGACTAACACTCGACCTGCATCGGAAGTATTTATTTATTTATTTATAAATGAGCATAAACTTTATCGCAAATATATCGGGCAATGAATAATGTTTCGTGCTTCAAATTTCTGAATACAAATCCCTAAAGCAGTATTTCTTTTTAATTTATTTTATTATTAAAAAATAAAACAGGGTTTATTATAATATAGCTGGTACCCAGAGCGTTGCTGCCGCAGAAGAAATAATCTCGGAAATATCGTTGGGAATTTGAAATAGTTATCTTCTTTAATTAGGACTGATAGAAAGAATAATATTTATTTTCATATTGAAGATGAATACATTCATTGAAATTGAGAGATGTGTAAAGGAGAAGTGTAAATAATATTTATTCTTTTTTTTTTTAAACTTTATGATTCTGGAGCTTTAGGTTAGAAATTTTTTTTTATTGTAACCATCTCGTAAGTGCAAGTGATAAGTCGTGGAATTTTTTTATCGCAATCGGATGAGTGGTACAGCAGCTCATAAGAGAAATACAGACAATTCATTTTTATTCATATACATTACATAATTTCACTATTCCTGTTACCATCCCGTAAGTGCAAGTAATAACTATTCAATGTTTTATCGCCATCGGATGAGCGGTGCGGCCTCGCATAAGCGACATACAGACAAACATTCATTTTTATTTACATAGATTAATAATAATTAGAGAAACAGGGCATATAAAAGTTACGTCACGTCTAATAAAAGTAATAGAAATATACACAGCAAATATTATTTGGGGTAAAAAATAGCGACTAGAAATAATGCAATATATAAAGTGATTTGGAATGAATATATTAACATGGAAGAATATAATTTGTAATGAATATTTAAATTTTATAAGCCTACAGAATAAACATTTCTTAAATATTTTTTACATGTTTCAGTTCTCAAAAAAATAATTTGGATACGTTTCCCGAAATATTTTTTGTCTTGTCTTTAATTGAGAAATAGAGAAAGCTCTGATACGTGTTTTAAACGTATGAAAGAATAAATGTTTTAAAAAATGAGGAGCCACTGTTATTAACAATTAGTTCTTTTTAGATATAAATCGACAAAAAACATTAATATATTTGATTTATTGCTCACCTTGGTAACATATTTATTCCGAAAGGGAGACAAAATTTATAGCAAAAAAACTATATAGGCAAATATCCAAACTCATGATCAGAATCATGATTATGATCCAAACTTTCAGGCTATCCCTTTCTGGTTGAAATCAAGCAATTTTTTACTAAATGCTTCGAAATCCATTTTACATAAATAATTTATATTGCGAGTTTAAAACAAATGAAATAATGTAAGGCTAAATGAATGATAGAAGCTTATATAGGAATCACAAATATATGATGAAAAAATTAAAGAATTGGGTTAAGTGATTAATAAAAAAAAGAAAAAAGAAAACTAAAAAAGTACAGTAAACAAATGCAATTTAAGGAGTAAGAAGATTCAGCCCTATGTATATATTTAAAAATATAAACAGTGGTATGACTGGAGAAGTATTTTCAAGCAAGTATTTTTAATAACAATCTCTGTAATTTTATTCCACACTTTTCAGGTAAATCAAAAATTTGAATTTAGTTTTTAACTCTAAAAAAGTATCAGTTCAAAGGAAAACAATGTTTTCTTTGATTTAACGTTCTCTAAATTTATAGAAATTTTACAGATACGATTTTTTTCTATTCTTATATTTTATTTATTAATTACATTCTAATCTCCCGTTGATTATGATAATGAAACAGAATCAAATGTTATAACTTATATAGTTTATATAACTTTCAATTATAGTGGTGAAAAAACTTAATATATCAAAAATAAGGATTGTGGAAATTTAGAAGCTTTTGTAAAAAATCAAATATAGTTATAGTTGCTTAGAAAACGTTAATTAAGAAATGTATTAGAAATGAGCTATATAATGTACTAACTGGCACCCGGCCCGTTGCTGCTGCACAAGTATTAATCTTGGAAATATCGCTTGAAATTGAAAATAACTGTCTAGTTTAATAAGGAATGATAGAAAGAATAACATTAATTTTCGCATATGAAATAAATACATTCCTTAAAAATGAGTGATATACAAAGGAGAAGCGTAAAAAATATTCTTTTTCTTTTTTTTTTTAAACTTTATTATTCAAGACTTTGGGGTTGGCAATATTTTGTTTGTTTTTCCATCTTCAGCAGAAATAAATAAGTACAAGTAATAAGTATTCAAAATTTCATTGCCATCGGATGAGCGGTACGGCAGCGCATAAGAGATATACAGAAAAGAATTCATTTTCATTTATATAGAATACATAATTGCCTATAACCATCCTGTAACTGCAAGTAAGAGGTATTAAAATTTCATCATAATAGGATGAGTGGTACGGCAGGGCATAAGAGACATACGTACAAACATTCATTTATATAAATTCTGCTCACAAATTGAAAGGAAAGCATCAAAATGTTTTAAACAGCTTTTTAATCACTGCCTTGCCATCCCAATGAAAATAAATGAACTAGAATTTTGCAATAATGAAATAGAATGCTAATTTGCATTACCAAGGACAACTGTATGTAAAATCAAACTTTGAACAATCAACCTGCCCATTACATGATTTATTCGAGAATTATAGAATGTTATATAGAGTCTCTACAAGCCCTTCAACCCCAATTACAGTACGTCGATGGAATTAGCCTCGCAGGACAGAATCATCCTCATAATAGCCATTCGATACAGCGTTCATTATTTGATTGTGCTCTCTCTGGCTTGCATTATGGCTATCGTCAATGGCAGAGCTTCCAAGGATCAAATGCGCTTTCAAATAATTTGATTACCGCATATAAGTAATGTTTGAGCGCATAAAATAATCTGTAACAAGCTCTGCTAATTCTTAAGGAGTTTTGTCACTTCGAAGCGTAATGATAAAACATAAATCTGGACTCGATCAGAGTGGCTGCATCTACAGCGATAACAACTTTAATTAGGAATGGACGGCTAGATAATCTCTTTACCATTTCGATAAATCTGCCGTGTACTTCTGTTGAATGATGACGCAAAAGCATGTTTGCCGCACCTGCATCAAGGGCCTGAAAGCTGAATTCAATTGTTAGTCCAAAGACTGCAGCGTTGTTTAAATGAGTTCGGCATGGATCAAATTCCCAAAGTCATCAACTAATTTCTGAACACTTCACATGTTGCTGGATACATTAGAGTCTGAAATGATACTTTTGGAAGAGAAACTACTTAGAGAGACTTCCATCGCAGTGATTATTTAAAAGGATTTTCAGCTGCTTTGAAGCTGAAGCAATTCACTACCGAGATGGTTATTTTACTAATTGTGTTAAAGAGAGCACTTGAATTGATATTAATAAAATTTATTCACAGCTGACTTGACACGAACACACTTTTGTTAACTTCTCTATTAACCCTCTATTTACGGACTGCACTTTAAAGCACCGTTTAAATCCGGTTGATATCTACACAATATGACTATTTTTTCTTACAGTATTTGGGAGGATATGAAGGATGTTTCTAATAGAAAGCTGTAGTCATCTGTAAAATTATATTAAAAATATTTTATAATGAATTAAAATATTTTAATTGATTAAAAATGCTTTTTTCTGCGTTTATTGTATATCAAAACTTAACTCGTGTTTCAAAAATAAATTTGAAAAGTCGATGGTAAAGTAATTTTGTGAATAAAGAGTTAAAAATAAATAATATCAGTCTGAAAGTCTCAAATTTCGAAAACAAATTGTGCCTGTCTATTTAATTGAATGCAAGGAATTAAAATAAAAAGTAGTTTGGAAATCAAATATATATAAATAAAGTACTTTTAAAATGTTTCCTGTCTTAAATCCAGAATACAATAAAAATAATTATGTGCTGATTCTTAAAAAGTTTATAATAAAACTATGAAAATAAAAACGAAAATAGTTGGGATGCAATACTGAATCATGAAATTATATGATGATGATGTCGTGTCCGTGTTTCCACGGAAAGGGGTCCAGTAGCTTCTGAGGGTAAAGACCCCTGAGCACCCAGAGGGTAGAAGTTTGACTTCCAGCTCAAATGAAGGTGACACACACATTCGCTTGCACACCCCTTTTTACTGGCGGGTGGGTCATTCATACATCTCACACAGATAGAACACAGAAAAACCATGCCCGAACCGGGAAGCCCAGATCACGAGGAAGACACGTTACCCCTATGCGAGGACGCCAGAATGAAATTATGCGTCATCTGCTTATACATAATATTTACATGCAAATAGTATATAATTGCAAAGAAAAGTGTTTATTACTTACATTTGAAAACAATCCTTTAAATTGTTGTTATTTTGTTCTATAAATCTGCAATTTAATAAAGGGATTTAAAAATAAAGGTCAATCATTTGTGATCTAAAGTCCAATTATTAGAAAACTGACGTCATTAATAAAATCTTATGATAATTTTCAAAATACGGAAAAGAGGTTTTGTTTTTAAATATAAAAGTCAGAAACAAAAATATTTCGTACTTATTTTGTTCATCATTGAAGAATTCATTAGAAAATATTTTATACGAAAACTTTCAATACTTTTAAATATATACCGTTTTTCACGCTGGGTATTTGCCGTGCAAATGAATGGAGAATTGTACTGACCTACCATTACGAGAAAAACCCTAGTAACCTTTATAGTAGGAGGTCAATCGACTTGGATACGAGATATTCTATTATATTTTGGGGGTGAAGGAAAGGGCTGTGTTTCATATGGCCGCAAAATAACAGATTGGGAACCGGATATCTGCATTATCATTAACGAAATTAATTTCTAGTCTAATGAAGAGCTTTAAGTTAGCCAAATGTTGTTCCCTGTTTAAATGCCCATTTCCTCCTTACTTAGACTCGTCTACTTACGGTAACCATGTTCAGGGCTTTTCTCGTGATGGTAGCTCAGTATAGAGAGTGAAACAAACTCTTAACAGAAAAAAAGATAATACAATCTTCGAATGTGATATTACATACTTTAAAACAAAAAAATAATACTTTTTAAATGTTTTGTTGATTTTAATTAAACTACACTCCTAGTGAAAGAAACTTTTTCTTTATCGATTAAAGTGCAATAAAAATGCAAAGAGCAGTTTTATTACAAAATAATGATCTAATATTTTTTTTCTGATAGATGGAAGTCGATAACATATTTAAAAAAAAAATCAAATAAATAAGTAGTACAATTTTTTTTTTCTTGAAATTATAATTTACTCACTTCAGCTGATTATCAGCAACGCACCTAGACGATGCGATGATGCGTAAGACAATTTCTGCTTTTCACTTAAAAGAAAAGGGGGGGAAAAAACAAGCTGAGAGCAAAAAACTACAAACGTAAATATTTTTATATTTTCGTTTTTATATTGTGCCATTTATAATCAGGTATTTTCATTATAAACTGTTCGCTAATATTCTCTGTGCTAATTTAATAGTTTCTTTTTTTCACAGATTATGTACAATTTTATGTGGAAATGATGAATAAATAACTCTGGAAACCATGGTTTCATTCTTATTTATTCCCTTTAATTTACAATTGGATGAAATAAATTGCAGAAAATGTGCAATGTTCACTGGCTATAGCTATTTCTTCTTGATATCATTACAAATAAGCATTTATTGAATAGGAAGTGAATTAGTAGATAATATCATATATGAATATTTACTAATAAAAGAAATTTTCTTTTTAATTTCAAAACAACTTTTTTTGCCCTTTATCTTGTAGATATTAGTTAATACCTTATAATATATAGTTTTTCACAACAAAATATGCATAAAGAAGAATTTCTTTTTGATTTTTTTTGGAATTTATTCAAAATCCTTAGATAATTTTAACCACTACATATTCTGTTTTAATATTTACGATAAGATTTCAGTTTAGAAATTCTTTCCCCAGGAATTTATTTTTATATTAACTAATATTTTAATAACTTTTGATAGACCAAGTTTTAAATGAAATTTAATGTAGAAAAATGAAAAAATAATTGTACTTCTCTACATTAATTCGGTACCTTGAAAACAACAGCAACCCTTGATTCGTATTAGTCTAAAAATCAAAGTTGCAGCGATGAACTGTTACTCAATAAAAAATGTACATGGCAAAAATAATTCTTTGTATCTCTGCCGGCCAATTATATGAAAACTATTATGATAAATTGAGGTTTGTAACAAATTTATCAAAGAGCAAATAATTTTCCCTGGTGTTTCCTACGCTTTATAACCAATTCAAATTCTCTATACTGAAAAAAAAAATTGATTCGTATTAGTCAAAAAATCAAAGTTGCAGATATTAACTGATACTCAGTAAAACGGGTTTCACAGCAAAAATAACTACTTTGTATCTCCTCAAAAAAATAACTTCTTTGTATCTCTGCCAGCTAATGATTTGAAAACTATAATGATAAATCGAGGTTTGTAACAAATTCATCAAACGGAAAATAATTCTCCCTGGTGTTCCCTACGCTTTTTAACCAATTGAAATTCTCTATATTGAAAATAAAACTGCGATTCGTATTAGTCCAGAGACTCCAGAGATTCAGTAAAAAGAGTTCCGCTGCAAAAACAACTTCTTTGTATCTCTGCCGGCCAATTATTTGAAAACAATTATGAT